>CM049866.1:717500-850000 GCA_027474115.1 Schizopygopsis malacanthus
GATGGATGGATGGATGGATGGACGGACAGAGAGACAGATAGACAGACAGACAGACAGACAGACAGACAGACAGACAGACAGACAGACAGACAGACAGACAGACAGATAGATAGATAGATAGAACGACAGATAGACAGACAGACAGACAGACAGACAGACAGACAGACAGATAGATAGATAGATAGATAGATAGATAGATAGATAGACAGACAGATAGATAGATACGATAGATAGATAGATAGACAGACAGATAGATAGATAGATAGATAGATAGATAGATAGATAGATAGATAGATAGATAGATAGATAGATAGATAGACAGACAGATAGATAGATAGATAGATAGATAGATAGATAGATAGACAGACAGATAGACAGATAGACAGACAGACAGATAGACAGACAGACAGACAGATAGATAGATAGATAGATAGATAGATAGATAGATAGATAGATAGATAGATAGATAGATAGATAGATAGATAGATAGATAGATAGATAGATAGACAGACAGACAGACAGATAGATAGATAGATAGATAGATAGATAGATAGATAGATAGATAGATAGATAGATAGATAGATAGATAGATAGATAGATAGACAGACAGATAGATAGATAGATAGATAGACAGATAGACAGATAGATGAATAGACAGATAGATAGATAGATAGATAGATAGATAGATAGATAGATAGATAGATAGATAGATAGATAGATAGATAGTTAGATAGACAGATAGATAGATAGATAGACAGACAGACAGACAGACAGATAGACAGACAGATAGAGATAGATAGACAGACAGACAGACAGACAGACAGACAGATAGATAGATAGATAGATAGATAGATAGACAGATAGACAGACAGATAGATAGATAGATAGATAGATAGATAGATAGATAGATAGATAGATAGATAGATAGATAGATAGATAGACAGACAGATTTGCTTCTTTACACGTGAACACCAAACTGAAAGTGAAAGTAAACAGCGAGCACATATTCATAGCGTGAAAATGAAATATTAGAAAGTGTGCCGGAGCGGAGCGAGAGCT
Organism: Schizopygopsis malacanthus; assembly: GCA_027474115.1. NCBI lineage: Eukaryota > Metazoa > Chordata > Actinopteri > Cypriniformes > Cyprinidae > Schizopygopsis > Schizopygopsis malacanthus. Next base: position 718,560 of record CM049866.1, read on the forward strand.
GCTGAGGAACGATCAGCTGTTTCGAGGGTTCTGCGGACCGGGAGTTTGATTAGTGGCCCAAAGTTGATTAGCCAAGCCTCTCTGATGAGTTTAAGCTTTATGACGGTTAATTACCTGCAGGCCTCATGAGCGAGTGCTCGTTTAGTGCTGGAATGTTTCAGATACATGGAAACACTAACGATTATTTACTGAAATAAAAGAATAATCCGTTTATTATTATACAGAATAATTGAACAAGGCTTTTATTACACCCTCACATCAATAAATGTTCATAGAATATTACTCTAAATGAATCCAAATATTAATCTAGCTCACTTCCTAATCCTTGACTCTTTGACAAATTGATTTTGTTCCTCTTTTCTACATTGCTTTGGATAAAAGTGTCTGCTAAATACATACACGTATATAAATATAGATATCCTAATATTAAAATGTATGAATATGTGCCATGTGCTGACTGTGTCTCCTCCTCAAAAAATACAAAAATAATACAAATGTTACAATTTACAAAAGATAAACAAAAGCTATTTGTCAAAGAGCCAACAACATTCATAAGATACAATACCAGAATTGATATCTAAGTAACTGAAATACAGCTGAAGCAAAATAAAATATACATATTAAATATTCCCTTGGCAGTTAACTGATATACAATAAGTTTAAGTTTGAGTAAAATTACTAAAACTGAAATAAAGCTACAGAAACATAAAAAATATAAAAATGAAAAATGCACATACAGTTATTAAAATCTAAACTAAAACTAAAATGAAAACTGAAAATTTGCATTTGCTGCATTTGATAAATTAATAAATAAATATAAAAATTAAGAGTAAAACATCTAAGCAATGGTGGGTGGAATAAAAATAACTTAAATCAATAATAAATCACACGCGTGAAGCATCATAAACAGACAAAAAGATCTACTGTATATGAAGACTTAGAAAAACATAAAACAATAATCTATAAAACTCTTTTAAACTTTCACACAAGGTTTTGTGAGGCCAACAACAAACTTTCCTTTTGAGTTTACGGCTTATAAATCACAAAACTACTTCTGAATATTAGTCTGAAACATTAATAATCCTGATGTTTTGCTCACAATGATAACTTTCTCCTCTGTAACTGATCAATTGTGTGGAGGACGCGATATTAATATCAGTCTGACGTTACTCGCTCTCACGAGGAACACGGCCAACTCTCCAATTACAGCAAATGAGTCTGACCACAGTAAACGCCCCATTAGTGTGGACAGTAACGAAGAAACTGTTGTGATCAATTAAACAGATGTGCGGCGGGAAATGACATCTTGTGCTGGACGTCCATGATGTGTGAAACGCTTGATCACAAACTAAAGATTACATCACAGACGTTTACCTTCAGAAGAGTCATGGACCATCTTTAAATACAATACATGACAGAATATTAATAATGCACAACTTTACGAGACCAGTCAGGAACGCTTACTATACTTTAACATCAAAATGCACATTACGTTCGTTTTTAACATCAAACAGCATAAAAAGATGGATTTTATTAAGACTGTGCAGATAGTGATAGATGCTGTACAGTAAGATAGTCTTGTTATTATTAACTGAAACAAATATTATACAAAAATCTATAATTACTATATATATATACACAATAATAATAATAAAGCTACAAATTAAGAAATACAAATAAAAGTCACTTTATAAATAAATGTTATTATAAAATTATTATAACTTTATAAACACTAAAATCAGTCAAATTTAAAAAGAATATATATATATATACACACAAATATTTTTTTTTCTTTTTAACAACAAAAACAATAATGATAATAATAAAGCTATAAATTAAGGAATACAAAATAAAATAAAAAACATTTTATAAATGTATATTTAGAGTTAAAGATTTATAAATAAATAAATAAAGCTGAAATAAAATGAAAACAATATTATAATTGAAAGAAAACATCTACATGGAAAGATGAAAAAAATAGAAATATAGCACATCATAAAGATATATAAAGATTTATAAATTATGAAATAAAGCTGAAATAAAACAAATATGAAATGTTGCCTTGGCAATTAACATAAATAAAACTGTAAAAATAAACCTGAAATGTTAAAATGACTAAAACTGAAATAAAACAATATGTAAATAATAAAAATGACAAGCACAAAATGACTGATAGTAAAATGAATTCTTCAAAGATAAAGTACTGTAATAATCTCACTCTATGTACTGTATATATGAGATATTAAGTCCCAGAGCAGCAGTGTGAGCTCCGTACAGACTCAGACTTCTTCTGGTGACACACTCATGATGCCGGATTATGAGGAAAAATGACCGACGTCATCATCAGTTGTATTAATGGGAGGACTCTGTCTCCTCGGCATCACAACAGTCAATAGAAATGATGTTACGTTACCCGTGGTCTTTTCAAGGGGAGCGTAATTGGAGGCGATCGTGATCGTGATCGATGTTCACGCTGACTCAATCTGACTCCGCTGATGATATGTGGCCACATTCACAGCTGTTCTCCTGCATCTCCATCACGTGAACCTCGTGTCACTGCAGAGGAGAGGCACAGATTCTGTTCAATTACTGACTAATTCAATCAGTCATTCTGTGCACCTCTGGAGAAGATATGAGGACTCTTTGATCTGGTCACAGGGTTTTAAAGTTCACCTAAAACTGAAAACGTGCTCACTCTCAGATCATCCGAGATCAGGACGAGTGTTTCTTCATCAGGTTTGGAGAAATGTGTCTCAGCAATGGATGCACTGCAGTGAATGGGTGCCGTCAGAATGAGAGTCAATGGATGCTCTGCAGTGAATGGGTGCCGTCAGAATGAGAGTCAATGGATGCTCTGCAGTGAATGGGTGCCGTCAGAATGAGAGTCAATGGATGCTCTGCAGTGAATGGGTGCCGTCAGAATGAGAGTCAATGGATGCTCTGCAGTGAATGGGTGCCGTCAGAATGAGAGTCAATGGATGCTCTGCAGTGAATGGGTGCCGTCAGAATGAGAGTCAATGGATGCTCTGCAGTGAATGGGTGCCGTCAGATTGAGAGTCAATGGATGCTCTGCAGTGAATGGGTGCCGTCAGAATGAGAGTCTGATAAAAACATCACACCACTCCAGTCCATCAGTTAACATCTGGAGAAGACAAAAAATGAAACAAACCCAGCATTAAGATGATTTAAACTAAAATACAACAGTCTATAATCCATAATAACTCTTCCTCAGTGAAAAAGTGCATCTCTGTTGCACACATGTTCATATTTGGGTGAACTCTCTCTTTAATACGGTCCTGCAGCTCTTCTCTGTATTCTCACGGAGCGCGTGCATTACGATGGCTGGCATCTTCTGACTCTTTAATGCATTTCCATTTATATATTCTGACATGCTAAAGCAGGGATCGTTATATGGTGTCATACATCAGTTGACAATTACCCCATATTCAGGCATCAGTCTTTGCCAATTCATTAGGGTTCTGGACGTCTGTCTGGTGTAATTATATTACTCTGAACATGGATGTATGTGACTGTAGTTAATGCACAGCAAATGTCACACGCTAATGCTTTGAAACAGAAAATACAGCTTCAAGCAAGAGCACTTAAGACCAGAAAACATGAAGCTCATCGTGTCGTTTCATCGTTATATTACAGACCCAACACCTACAAATCTGCTACGTGTCCTCTATTATTTCACCAATTCAACATTTCAAATATGGACATTTCTGTTATTTTGAGTCAAATAAACCACATCTTGAGCACACGATGTAATATGTTTGAGCTGTTTATCGATGTTCCCGATCAAGAAGAAAACATGAATTCATTTACATATGTCACCCTGGACCACAAAACCAGTCATAAGTGTCAATTTTTTTAAATTGAGGTTTATACATCATCTGAAAGCTGAATAAATAATCTTTCTATTGATGTATGGTTTATGATAGGACAATATTTGGCTGAGATGCAACTATTTGAAAATCTGGAATCTGAGGGTGCAAAAAAATCTAAATATTGAGAAAATCATCTTTACATTTGTTCAAACGAAGTTCTTTAGTCAAATGAAAAAATATATAATTTTGACCCATACAATGTATTTTTGGCTATTGTTACAAATATACCCGAGTGACTTAAGACTGGTTTTGTGCTCCAGGGACTCCAGGGAAAAAAATAGAAAAACATTTCCACAGAAATTGCTAGTTAATGTCACAATTAATTACAATAAACATTAAGTAACACTGAATTTTTGTAGTCGTCTTTACAGCAAATCATGAAACAGATTCAGAATTGAGTTCAGTTTCAGTTCATCAGTGTGAATTTGAACTGAAAATTGAATCAAAGAAAATAAACATTATTCCATATACCCTCAACCCCAAAAGCACATTTATTAATAGGATCAAATACATAAAATACTAATTTCTTATATAAGAAATAAGAGGTCTAATATAAAAATATACATGTGTCCCTGGAGCACAAAAGCAGTCATAAGCAGCACAGATATATTTGTAGCAATAACCAACAATACATTGTATGAGTCAAACATATCAATGTTTTAAATGGCAAAAATCATCAGGATATTAAGTAAAGATTATGTTTCATGAAGATATTTTGTACATTTCCTAGTGTAAATATATCAAAAATACATTTTTGATTAGTAATATGCATTGCTAAGAACTTCATTTGGACAACTTTAAAGATGATTTTCGCCATTATTATTATTTTTGTAATCGTTAAATTTTTCAGAATTTCAAATAGTTGTATCTCAGCCAAATATTGTCCAAACCTAACAATGATGTGATGGTGATGTATAAATCTCAATTTAAAATTAATTTATATAATTTTAAAATAAATGTACAACTGCATCTATATGTTTTTATCAATGATTTATTATTTCATTCATCGTTATTTTATTATTTCAAATTGAATTCCATCTCAACTCAAATTGCACAAGCAATTGCATTAAACAGAAGCAAAATATCTGCTCTCTAGCTCCACCAACAGGCCAATGCAATTATCTTTGACTTTTTTAATGCAATTATGAACTTCCTATCCCTACCATGCACGGTTAGATCTGTGTAATATTCCTGTCAGACCCCAGATTTCCTCAACATGCGGTGAACAGGAGGAGCTCGAGAGCGAATGTGTGACAGTCCGACGCTCTCGTGCCTCTATATTTACTGCTCTGCTGAGCATGACCATTAAATAACGGCGCGTTCACATCTCGCGCAGTGTTTCAGAGCTAACCGCATTTATAGAGTCTGCTATTAGATATGCAATATGAGCCTCAGAAGTCTAGGTTATTATTCAGTCAGGGCTGGACTGTGGAAACAGGCTTTGGGGTGTCTGCTCTGGCGTGAGGAAGCACACCTGTGTCCCGAGCGGCTCCGGCTGATGTAGTGCCGGACAGGTGATGGATTCGAGAGGCTCAGGTACTCCAGAGGTGACCTTCAGCGCAGAGCTCTTCTCCAAGCGTTCCCAGCGGACCGGAGAGAGGGACTGAAACCTGTGTCCACTCGTTTGTTTGCTGGTGAAGTGAGCAAAAAACACTCAACACTGCATCACCTTTTATTCCCAACTATATCATCAAATATCTCCATTCTCAAGTACGTGACCCAAAACCAGTCATAAGGTCAATTTCTTTAAAATTGAGATGTATACATAATATGAAAGCTGAATAAATAATCTTTGCATTGATGTATGGTTTGTTATGATCGGACAATATTTGTAAATCTGGAATCTGAGGGTGCAAAAAAAATCTAAATATTGAGAAAATCATCTTTAAAGTTGTTCAAATGAAGTTCTTAGCAATGCATATTAATAACCAAAAAATACGTTTTGATATATTTAACGGTAGGACATTTAGAAAATATCTTCATGGAACATGATCTTAATATCTAATGATTTTTGGCATAAAATAAAAATGTATAATTTTGACCCATACAATGTATTGTTGGTCTATTGCTATAAATATAGCTGTGCTGTTTATGACTGCTTTATGCTCCAGGGACACATATCATGAAATATCTTGATTCTCAAATGTAAGTACATGCATTTTGCACCTTTATAGATTATGTTAGTTGATCTATAATCAGTGATGGGAAAACATGAACTATGCATAAAAGCCCATATTTTTACTAAAGTAGCAGACATGGGTGTCACGCCATAAAATATTTTTAATAGGAATGACTTTGTATTTAATGTGAACTGCAAAAACTATTCTCTTACTTGGTATTTTTGTCTTGTTTTCTAGAATAAATATCTAGACATTCTTGAATCAAGATGCATTTATCTGACAAGTAAAATGATTTAAGATATTATGTCTTGTTTTCTGTACAAAAAAATATATATAAAAAAATTCCTTAAAACAAGCAAAAATATCTGCCAATGGTTTAATAATAAAATCATCTTGTTTAGTCTTTGAGATTATTAACCCATTGGCAGATATTTTTGCTTGTTTTAATTTGAATACATTTTCCAGGAAACAAGACTTAATCTATTCAGTCTTTTTGCTTCTGAAGTAAATGTATATTGATTCAAGAATATATATTTGTACTGGAAAACAAGACAAAAATACTGAGGAAGAAAAACATTGTCTAAAAATTGCTAAAACTTCATCTTTGCGTTTCTAATTCAAATGTATTCCAACTTGAACGCTGTTTCTCTGTGGCATTAATAAAAACACTGATTTTGATATTAAAATATTTTTTAAAAATATTTTATTCTTAGTGCCATCTACTGTTTTTTAATAAAACAAATATTATATATTTTAAACTTTTTTCCCTAATTATGGAAAAACTAATTTCGTGATACACTCCTATTTAAAAGTTTGGTGTAAGAACAAAATACTTTTATTCATTATGGCTGCATTAAATTGATCAGAAGTGACAGTAAAAACAATTATAATGTTACAAAATATTTCTATTTCAAATAAATGCTGTTCTTTTTAACTTTCTATTCATCTGTGAATCCTGAAAAATAAAATACATCACAGTTTCTACAAAAATATTGTGCAGCACAACATTGATAATAATCAGAAATGTTTCTTGAGCAGTATATTATTATGATTTCTGAAGATCATGTGACACTGAAGACTGCAGTAATGATGCTGAAAATACACAGAAATAAATGACAGTTTAACAGATATTCACACAAAAAACGTCTATTTTACATGATAATAATATTTCATATTTTTGAATGTGTTTTTGATCATATAAATGCAGCGTTGCTGAGCAGAAGAGACCGAACCCAAGGTTTTGAACAGTAGTGTATGTAGAAATAAGCGCTTTAACGTTATGTTTGCTTTCGTGTTTCACAGGGAATATAACATCACGCAGGTTTACATTTACATTTACATTTATGCATTTAGCAGATGCTTTTATCCAAAGCGACTTACAATTGCATTCAGGTTATACATTTTCATTAGTATATGTGTTCCCTGGGAATCAAACCCACAACCTTTTGCGCTGCTGACGCAATGCTCTACCACTGAGCCACACAGGAACAGGTTTAATATAATGTGACGGTGAGTAAACAATAACAGAATCAGAACAACTATATTAAATTGTAATAATATTACACTGTATTTTGATCAAATAAATGGTGAGACTTCATACAAACCCATTATAAAGTCTTAATTATTCCCCATGATTGACTGGTCGTGTATATCTGTCTATGTGAGGATAATTAAAAGCTCAATATCTTCTTGAAGTGATTCTTGTCGTGGAGAGATGATCTGACACACCTCGTGACACATGCACTCTGATCATTAGCACAAAGCCTGTGATTTATCATATTAACGTCCCTGTTCTATAGATTTATGCGTTTTAATTCCGCTGATGCTCTTTAACATGTCTCGTCCTCATTCAGGCTCATTACCAATGCGCTAAAAGCAGTTGTTTATATGCGTGATAATTTATGGCGCTCGAAAGGGTAAAAGGCAACTTCATTCATAAGCATCATGTTCAGAGCGATGTTCTCGAAACACAAACATCTGCTCGTACGTTATCCAAACGCTGCGGCTCTGGATTCAGTCCAAGCGGAAAACTAAATCATCTTCTGAGAGACTTTATAGAGCCACGGACTTTCTTTTGTTCATAGCAGTTCAGATTCAGACAAATCTTACTTAGTACTTTTACCTTGTTTTCTAGTTTAAATATGAAAACATTATTAAATCAAGACGCATTTACTGGAGATGACTTCAGAACATAAGCTCGTTTTCTGTCAGTGGTGACAGAACAATTATCTAGTTTCTTTTTTGAATCACATTTATTGTTCTGACCACATTGACAGATGAATACTTTTTCTTGCTTTAAGCAAAAACTCACTTAGTTTCAATACATTTTTCAGAAAACAAGACTTAATATATTCAGTAAATGCATCTTGATTTAAGAATGTTTAGACATTTGAACTAGAAAACAAGACATTGTTTGCAGAGTAAATCTGTTTCTATCACTCTGTTTTTATCTGCATTGTGAAGTCTAGCATCAGAAACAAATGATGGAAATGTCACATTTAGAAAAAAATAGGGTTAGTTCACAAATAACAGTTTTTATGCTCGCTTGAAGTGGTTTTTGACTAGTGCGAAAGCGGCTAATGCTAATAATGGGAGATGGAAACGTATTTGACGAATAAATTCCTCCGTGTGCATCAAAACAGTCATGTGACTTTGAAAATCCCGACTAACCAGCGGACCGATCTTGTTCCACAGCATCTGAAATGATGCAAAGTCTGTCATCAAAGTATTTCTGTACACCGCAAAACATGATTCTCTTAGTATCTCTGTCTTGTTTCGGGTATAAACATTCTTGAATCAAGATGCATTTACTGTACAAGTCAAATGACAAGATATTATGGCTTGTTTTCTGTAAAAAAATAAATAACAATTTTGTTCGTTTTTCCATAAAACAAGCAAAAATATTTGCCAAAGGGGCGAGAAAAAATATCTTGTTTAGCCTTTGAATTAAGATTATTTTTCTTACCTCATTAGAAGGTATTTTTGCAACAGAATGTTGATTTTTTTTTTTTTTTGAAAATAACAATCTCTTAAATAATTTTACTTGTACAGTAAATGTATCTTGATTTAAGAATGTTTAGATATTTATACTAGAAAACAAGACAAAGATACTAAGTAAGGAAATCATTTTTTGCAGTGTATAATTGAGAATGAAATATCTGCCGAGCGAGTGCCGGACAAACTGATGACGGATAAGGAAGCTACAGAACGATATCATAAAAACTCTTGATTTTCTGCTGTTTTTTGAGGTCGGATGCAAGACTCAGCATCTCTGCCTCGCCAAAACAAGCTCGTCCCGCTGCTGGGCGACATGTGCAGCGCTCTAGGCGGGATGGAGAGACGAGCTGTTCCAGAGCCGCAGATCCACTGGAGCGTACCAGAGCCGACCGGCTTTAGGGGCCGCACGGCGCGCTTTGGCCCCGCACCAGAGAGACAGGTGAGGGACCCGACGGGGTTTAGAAACAGGACCGTCGCCTCGGCTCCACACCCCTCCGCGTATCGACTCCGGCTCCAACTGTTGATGTATCTTAATAACAGCGTGTGTCAGCTGCTATCAGCGAGCGGAGCCACTCAAGTGTGCAGCTCCAGTCTGCCGCGGACGGGCCCCAAACGTAGAGGCTCCGCTTCCACCATACTACTCTCGCTTTTGTTCAAAAATCAGGCCGGCCGACTGGCCTTTGTGTCCGCGGGCAGACGAGCCGGGACGGAGAAAGTTGGCGTGACGGAGACCGTGCCAATTTGACCCAAAACACACACAATGGGCTCTTTCAGCGAGTGGACATCTAAACGAGGAAGAAGAGCATCTCTGCACTAGCTCAGTTATTTCTCACTCGAATGGAAACACTTCCTGAAGAAAAGAGATCTCACAATGGGCTCTTTCACTGTTCTCGAGTGGATGTGTGAGCCTAAACGAGGAAGAAGAGCATCTCTGCACAAAACCAGCTAAGCAGCACAGTTATTTATAGCCAACAATCATTGTATGGGGAAACACTTCCAAAATTATAGATTTTTATTTTATGACAAAAATCATTGGGACATTAAGTAAAGTCTCAAACTGTTCTCATGAAAATATTTAGTGAATTTTCTGGAGCACAAAACCGTAAATATATCAAAACATAATTATTGATTAGTAATATGCACAAGCTAACAACTTAATTTGCCAACAATACATTGTATGGGTCAAAATTATTTAGATTTTAATTTTATTTTTTTGCACCCTCAAAAATCAGATTTGGGACAAATATTGTAAAGATCATAACAAACCATACATGTTCCAATGGAAAGATGATTTATTAGAATTTTCTACCATAAATATATCAAAACATAATTATTGATTAGTATAAACCTCAATTTAAAATAATTTACACTAATGCACTGGTTTTAAGAACTTCCACATTTGAACAACTTTAAAGATGATTTTTGCCAAGATCAATATTTAGCTCTAATATTTCTCATTAATTTTTTTTGCACCCTGATTCCAGATCTATACTATACTAAATTGTTCTAATTAAATGCTGGGTTAACAAACCATAGAACCCAGTGCAATGGAAATATTATTTATTACAGCATTCAGGTGATGCTGGGTTGTATAAACCTCAATAAAAAAAAATTACCCTAATGAGTTTGGTTGTTTTATGCTCCAGGGTAACCCAACCATTTTTGCCAAGATACGCTCTAATATTTCTCATTAATGATTTGAGATCTATACTATACTACAATCGAATTAAATGCTGGGTTAAATAGATTTTACCCAGCGCTGGGCTGGGTAAATATTGTTTTACAGAACACATCTGGGTTGTTTTTGAAACATAATGAGCAAGTTTAAAGTACCACTGTCATCGTGATTAACCCAACCTTCTGAGATCTCTGTAACCCAACCGCTGGGTTCGTCACTCAAATGGAGACGTTTCCTAAAAAGCGCTGGGCTGTATTTAGTTTTGACTCAAATGAAACATAACTGAGCAATAAAGTACCACTGCGTCATCGTGATTTTCACATGAGATCTCTGTACTCTGTCACTCAAATGGAGACGTTTCCTAAAAAAAGAGCCGAGTTATCTCACATGCAAGAAGAAGTTCAAGAAGAATCTAAACACCTCAATGTCTTAAGCTCAAACACGTTCTCATATGCCAAGAATTTGATACCAATTAAAAACCTCAATATAAGCTCCTAATATACTCTTACTCAAGCATTTTTCATCAATATTTGGGTTGAAAGCTCTTACTATATGATTCAAATGAAACATAACTGAGATATCTACACTTGCTCAGTTATTTCTCACTCAAATGGAGACGTTTCTCACATTTGGCTTTCAGTGTCTCAAACTGTGCTCAAATTTGCCAAGATACCAATTAAAAGTCTCAATATAAGCTCAAGCATTTTTCATCAATTATTTAAGCTCTTACTATACTCTTAACTTTCTAACAGTTTAAAATGGCTAGTACTCATTTAGGTTATAATTTCATGATTTTATCATATGAGATCTCTTTATGTTAGATCCTCAAATGAGACAGAACTACTTCTCGCAATAATATTCTCTTCTAAACGAGACGTTCCTGAAAAAAACAGCAATCTCACCTGCAAGTTTCAGAGACTTTCAGTTTAAAATGTCCTCAAACTATGCTTATTTTCTGCCAACATACCAATCTTAAAGCTCAGTTACTTCTCGCCGAAATGAGTCTTACCTTCAAGATCTTAACAATGTCTCAAACTATGCTTAGTTTTGCCAACATACCAATCAAAAGCCTGAAACACGAACTATACTCATCAATGCAACTAACTGCCCTATTAGGTCCGTTTATATTTAAAGAACTGAGAAACTCTTCAGGAGAAACATAGATGCAACTAATGACAAAAAAGGTCCGTTTTTATTTCTGAGAAATTCAGGAGAAACATCTGAGACAAAAAATACTCAAATGAGACATAACGGAGCAAAAACATTCACCTCTGGTAATTTAAATCATAATTAAATCATGATTTTTACTGATAAGAGATTTCTTCACTAGCTCAGTTATTCCTCATAGACAGCAATGCAATCGAATAGAAACATTTTGCTGAATCCATGTCACATAAAAAGGTAATCTCACATGCGCGTTTCAGAAGAGATCTCAACTATCTCTCAAACTGTGCTCATATTTGCCAAGATACCAATTAAACGTCTCAACATAAGCTCAAAAATGTTTGATGAGCTGCTCTACATTCATTGTATAGCTCTAGACTTTACTGTATGAGTAATAGGGTCTGTTTTTATACACAAATGAGACATGAGGCAAAGGTGAGCAATACACAAACGTTCTCCTTGAGACATGGGCTGAGTGGCAATAACTAGATGTATTCTCCTTTGGGCTGTGGTGCTAGTTGTATTTCGTAACAGTTTAAAATTGCATCATCATCACTAGCTCAGTTATTTCTCATAGACAGCAACACAATCAAATGAGGAGATTTGCTGAAGTTCGGTGTGATAATAATAAAAAGGTCCCGGTGACTTCACATGCATGTCTCGAACTGTGCTGTGAGGTCGACAGTGACTTCAAGCTCATGTCTCGAACTGTGCTGTGCTCAAATATTTCTCAGGCTCAAATATTTCTCAGAATTTTCAGGAGGAACCACTGGGACAAAGCTGATACTCCCAAAAAACTGCCATCATCGGGATCTTCAAGAGTGAAAACGGTAAAGCTTTGTGGGTTAACGCTGAAGCGTGTCATATCAGAAGCAGCGCACGAAATGCCCCAGATTAGACGGTTTAGGTGACCCAACATGAATAATCATAAATATGCATGAGCAAATAAACAAAACAAAGCCTCTTGGTTCTCGTGTCTCCACAAAATTAAGCATTTAATCAGTTTGGCCCTTCACCACGACACCGTCACAGCGCCTGTCACAATTAATGACGTCTAATTTGAACAGCAGACGTGTGACTGATACGTCCATTACAGGCACAATGAGCACTGCTCTGACGCCATGTCCGCCATTAATCAATCGCATTTCACTGATGATCATCCTCACAGAAGTCTGAAGACATTTCTGTTCATGGGAAATAAAAACGAACTGTGCCGAATCGCTGTAGGGGCGAAACCGTGCATTCTGGTACTGTCATGACGAATGGAGGTCCAGTCAGGTCCAGCGAGGAACAAACAACCGGAGAGTTAAAGCAACTGATTCTGTTATAGTTCACTCACCGTCACATTATATCAAGCCTGCGTGACGTTATATTCCCTGTGAAACACGAAAGCAAACATAACGTTAAAGCGCTTATTTCTGCATACACTGCTGTTCAAAACCTTGGGTTCGGGCTCTTCTGCTCAGCAACGCTGCATTTATATGATCAAAAACACATTAAAAATATGAAATATTATTATCATGTAAAATAGCAGTTTTTTTATTTGACTATCTGTTAAAAAGTTATTTATTTCTGTGATCAAAGCTGTATTTTCAGCATCATTACTGCAGTCTTCAGTGTCACATGATCTTCAGAAATCATAATAATATGCTGCTCAAGAAACATTTATGATTATTATCAGTCGTGCTGCACAATATTTTCGTGGAAACTGTGATGCATTTTATTTTTCAAGATTCACAGATGAATAGAAAGTTCAAAAGAACAGCATTTATTTGAAATATAATATTTTGTAACATTACAATAGTCTTTACTGTTATTCTTGATCAATTGAATGCGTCCTTGCTGAATAAAAGCAGTAATTAATTTCTGACCCCAAACTTAGACATCATTAAGAACAGTCTGTGTGACTTTAACCCTTTGTGTGAGGAACTGACACGAGCTCAATATTCTCATTATTCAATCTCATTTCACATACGCATTCAAATGAAAACATGATGAGAAATGTCACTAGTTTTCATAACTGAACGTCTGAAAATGAGATCTCAGAAGAAAGATGATAATTAGTGAAGTGCTATAATTAGAGTCTGTTCTTCACATAACACATCATTTGACTTCAGAAGACTTGGAGTAAAACATCCGGCAGAATTAGAAGCAGTATATGGGTTTGGGTTTTAAAATATTACGTGTTTGGATCAACATAAGGGTAGAGTAAATAATATCAAAGAATCATTTGGTTAATCTTTATTTTAATGTGTCCATGTTACTTAGTAATATTAATTAACTACATGCACTTATGATTAGGATTAGGGGTTGTCTTAGGGTTACTTGCATGTAATTATGCATAGTTAATTGTTATTATAACAGTAGTAGCTTAAAATAAAATATTACCAATTATTATTAACAAAAGCATTTTAACTCTCTGCTGCCTCGTGTGGTGATTTTCAGCACCAGCTCTTGTTATTAATTCTACATTATTAAGCTAGATTTCCATGCATATTTTCAGTGTGTTTCTGTAAAGCGTCGGGACTCATTAATCAGTTCTGAAGAGACAAAAGCAAGGCTTCTGCTTCTCTGCAGTGGCCGATAAAACCCACCGAGTTCACAGCCGCCGCGAGAATCCCAGCAGCCCGATCCGAGCAGAAAGGTCACAGTCATGCTAATAAAGAACTCCAGCCACGGCACAGAGACGCAGATCCGCTCTCTGAGGAACCCATCAGTGATTCAGAGAAACACAGCCGCGTGGCGTTATCATTCGTAAGCGTGCGATCGGACCCCTGTAGATGAGTCTCATTAAATGGACAGAGCAGGAGGAGGAGACGCATGATCATTCACTGGCCTCTTCTCCTCCACATCCATCTGTTATGTCACAAACTCACAGATTTTAAAGGCACATGGGTGATAAATGAAGCCAAGAGCACTGAGAGAAACGACAGCAGGCAGCAAACGCTAGTTCAGTGCATGTGCATGTGATGCTGTTTCATCTGTATTATGTGTAAATGTATGTGTTTACTTGAGGAAAGCGCGTGTGCTGATGCACAACTGATTTAAAAATACATAAATAAATAAATGGATGTGCCATGTTTAGTGCAGCTGTAATCCTGAAAAGACTGAAATATGAAATAGTAAGCCAAAAAAAATCAATTTTATTTTAATGGAAGTACCGACTGAACCTTTAGACAAAATATTTTTTTATGTAAATTTTGCATTTTATGTAATGCGTTTTAATGCATTAGGCTTATATAGAATATGGAGGAAAAATATTGTAATTTTATTCAGACTCAAACTCGCAAACTCTGGTGCAGCTGCTGATATTTAAATGATGATATTCTGCTGCTTGTGATGTAAATCAAGGAGATGTTTATAACAGTACAGCAGATACTGACATAAAATGATCTAAATATCAATCGTCGCTCAATATCTCCAGTAATATCTCTCAGTAAGATGAGATGTAAATGATCCAAACATAATACAATGCTGATCGAGAGATGAAGAAACAAACGCTCCTCAGAAGATGTGATGAAGATCGTTCCTCCGCTGAGGAACAGTGAAAGTAACAAACCCTCCTCAGAAGATGTGATGAAGATCGTTCCTCCGCTGAGGAACAGTGAAAGTAACAGAAGATGTGATGAAACGCTCCTCAGAAGATGTGATGAAGATCGTTCCTCCGCTGAGGAACAGTGAAAGTAACAAACGCTCCTCAGAAGATGTGATGAAGATCGTTCCTCCGCTGAGGAACAGTGAAAGTAACAAACGCTCCTCAGAAGATGTGATGAAGATCATTCCTCCGCTGAGGAACAGTGAAAGTAATAAACGCTCCTCAGAAGATGTGATGAAGATCGTTCCTCCGCTGAGGAACAGTGAAAGTAACAAACGCTCCTCAGAAGATGTGATGAAGATCGTTCCTCCGCTGAGGAACAGTGAAAGTAACAAACGCTCCTCAGAAGATGTGATGAAGATCATTCCTCCGCTGAGAACATCGTTCCTCCGCTGAGGAAAGAAACAAACGCTCCTCAGAAGATGTGATGAAGATCGTTCCTCCGCTGAGGAACAGTGAAAGTAACAAACGCTCCTCAGAAGATGTGATGAAGATCGTTCCTCCGTGAGGAAAGTGAAAGAAACAAACGCTCCTCAGAAGATGTGATGAAGATCTCCTCCGCTGAGAAGAAATAACAAACGCTCCTCAGAAGATGTGATGTAGATCGTTCCTCCGCTGAGGAACAGTGAAAGAAACAAACGCTCCTCAGAAGATGTGATGAATCATTCCTCCGCTGAGGAACGGTGAAAGTAACAAACGCTCCTCAGAAGATGTGATGAAGATCGTTCCTCCGCTGAGGAACAGTGAAAGTAACAAACGCTCCTCAGAAGATGTGATGAAGATCATTCCTCCGCTGAGGAACAGTGAAAGTAACAAACGCTCCTCAGAAGATGTGATGAAGATCATTCCTCCGCTGAGGAACAGTGAAAGTAACAAACGCTCCTCAGAAGATGTGAGAAGATCATTCCTCCGCTGAGGACGGTGAAGTAACAAACGCTCCTCAGAAGATGTGATGAAGATCATTCCTCCGCTGAGGAACGGTGAAAGTAACAAACGCTCCTCAGAAGATGTGATGAAGAATTCCTCCGCTGAGGAAGTGAAAGTAACAAACGCTCCTCAGAAGATGTGATGAAGATCATTCCTCCGCTGAGGAACAGTGAAAGTAACAAACGCTCCTCAGAAGATGTGATGTAGATCGTTCCTCCGCTGAGGAACAGTGAAAGAAACAAACGCTCCTCAGAAGATGTGATGAAGATCATTCCTCCGCTGAGGAACGGTGAAAGTAACAAACGCTCCTCAGAAGATGTGAGAAGATCGTTCCTCCGTGAGGAACATGAAGTAACAAACGCTCCTCAGAAGATGTGATGAAGATCATTCCTCCGCTGAGGAACGCTCCTCAGTGAAAGTAACAAACGCTCCTCAGAAGATGTGATGAAGATCATTCTGAGGAACAGTGAAAGTAACAAACGCTCCTCAGAAGATGTGATGAACATTCCTCCGTGAAAGTGAAAGTAACAAACGCTCCTCAGAAGATGTGATGAAGATCGTTCCTCCGCTGAGGAAACGGTGAAAGTAACAAACGCTCCTCAGAAGATGTGATGAAGATCGTTCCTCCGCTGAGGAACAGTGAAAGTAACAAACGCTCCTCAGAAGATGTGATGAAGATCGTTCCTCCGCTGAGGAACAGTGAAAGTAACAAACGCTCCTCAGAAGATGTGATGAAGATCATTCCTCCGCTGAGGAACAGTGAAAGTAACAAACGCTCCTCAGAAGATGTGATGAAGATCATTCCTCCGCTGAGGAACAGTGAAAGTAACAAACGCTCCTCAGAAGATGTGATGAAGATCGTTCCTCCGCTGAGGAACGGTGAAAGTAACAAACGCTCCTCAGAAGATGTGATGAAGATCATTCCTCCGCTGAGGAACAGTGAAAGTAATAAACGCTCCTCAGAAGATGTGATGAAGATCGTTCCTCCGCTGAGGAACAGTGAAAGTAATAAACGCTCCTCAGAAGATCCTGATGATCAGATTTGAGAATAAAACATGATTGATGGAGAATCAAGTAAAGCTGAGCTGCTTCAGAAAGTGTTCATCTGGAGATATTACTGCAGTTATTGTAAATTAGCCACAGTATTTCAATATAACGAATCCGTGGATGTGTGTGTTATTGTATGCAATCGTATATAGATGATATGAGAGTTTGTGCTGAACGCGCTACGGCAGTATTATGGGCTGTGTTGGTTTGTGCTCGTTAT
This sequence comes from Schizopygopsis malacanthus, assembly GCA_027474115.1. Taxonomy (NCBI): domain Eukaryota; kingdom Metazoa; phylum Chordata; class Actinopteri; order Cypriniformes; family Cyprinidae; genus Schizopygopsis; species Schizopygopsis malacanthus. The sequence goes on from CM049866.1 coordinate 736,198, forward strand.
GCAGCAGATGATCTTCTATAATTAAGCAGCAGACAAATAAAACAAAGACAGACCGGATTCTAAAGGCTCGTTTAAAGGTCTTTTAATGAGTCCTTGTCCCGACATTTAGAGCGGATATCAGCGCAGGGCATGTTCGGTAAATCAAGGCTCATAAAGTGAATAATATGATTGCCGATGATACGAGGAAAGGTCAGCTCCCAGCACTGCAGGAGAGACGTGTACACCTCTCAAACACACACACATGAGGAAAACACTTCCAGAACTGTGCAGCCCATCCAATTAATAGATCCAAGTGGTTTCCTAAAAGTGTTGTACCTTCAAATAAATGAACAGAAGGATATAAAGTTCAAGAGCTCTGGGACAGAGAAGAGCCATGCTTGAAAAAACGGGTTAGTTAGCAACGTTTGCATCAAAGCAGGGTTATTATAGTTAACTAAAACTAAACCTGAAAATAAAATCATTAAAAACAACATTTTACTACTTAAAATAAAATAAAATAAAACTTAATTATAACATATATCAACTATATATATTAGTTCTGTCAAACGATTAATCACGTCCAAAATTAAAGTTTTGTTTACATAATATATATGTGTGTGTGCTGTTTATATTTATTATGTATGTATAAATACACACACATGCACGCACATATTTCAGAAATATGTTGTTTTTATATATGAAATATATTTATTCATAATATAAGTTATATGAATATAAATATAGACATGTAAATATTTTCAAAATATATACTGTATGCGTGTAATATATATACATAATAAATATACACAGAACACAGATATAATACGCAAACAAAATTTTAATTTGGATGCGATTAATCGTTAGACAACACTAATACATATATATATATTTTTATTTTTTTATATATCTGCTGTATATATATATATATATTTTTTTGTTTTTTTTAATATCCGCTGTATATATATATATATATATATATTTTTTTTTTTTTTTTTATATATATAAAAAGTCTACACACCCCTGTTAAAATGCCAGGTTTCTGTGATGTAAAAAAATGAGACCAAGATAAATAATTTCTGAACATTTTCCACCTTTATTGTAAACTATTACCTGTACAACTCAATTAAAAAACAAACTGATATATTTTAGGAAATAATACACTAGAATAATGTGGTTGCATAAGTGTGCACACCCTCTTATAACTGGGGATGTGTTCAGACTGAAGCAATCACACTCAGACTCGTGTTAAACAGGAGTCAGTACACACCTGCCATCATTTAAAGTGCCTCTGGTTAAACCCAAATACAGTTGAGCTGTTCTAGCAGGCTTTTCCGTCCGCAGAGAGCTTCCTAAGCATCAGAGGGATCTCTTTGTTAAAAGTTATCAGTCAGGAGAAGGGTACAGAAGAATTTCCAAGGCATTAGATATACCCAAGAACACAGTGAAGACCGTCATCATCAAGTGCAGAAAATATAGCACAACAGTGATATTACCGAGCACTGGATGTCCCTCCAAAATGGATGAAAAGATGAGAAGAAAACTGGTCATTAAAGGAGCTGCAGGAGAGCACTGGCTGTGTAGTACATGTGACAAAATTATCCCTTATTCTTCATATGTTTGGGCTATGTGGTAGAGCGGCAAGAAAAACATCCAAGCCCGGGTAAATTTAGCAAGAACACATTATAAGTTCCCAAAAGCATGTGGGAAATGTGTTATGGTCTGATGAAGCCAGGTTGAACTTTTTGGCCATAATTCTAAAAGGTATGTTTGGTGAAAAAACAACACTGCACATCACCAAAGGAGCACCATAGCCACAGTGAAGCATGCTTTAGGGCATACACAGTTCCATACACCAGTCGATATTAACACAAAACCTTCAGGATTCTGATAGAAAGATGAAGAGGAACTTCATCTTTCAGCACGACAACAAGCCAAAGCATACATCGAAATCAACAAAAGAATGGCTTCACCAGAAGAAGATCAAGTTTTGGCATGGCCCAGCCAGAGCCCAGACCTGAATCTGACTGAAAATCTGTGGGGTGATCTGAAGAGGGCTGTGCACAGGAGATGCCCTCGCAATCTGACAGATGTGGAGCTTTTTATATTAAATATTGCTAAGTCAAGATATCACGCTGATACCCAAAAAGACGGAGTGGTGTAATAAAATCAAAAGGTGCTTCAACAAAGTATTAGTTTAAGGGTGTGTATACTTATGCAACCACATTATTTTGTATTTATTTATTTTTTACTCCCCCTTTCCTAAAATATTTCAGTTTGTTTTTTAATTGAGTTGTACAGGTTGTAGTTTACAATAAAGGTGGAAAACGTTCAGAAATTATTTATATTGGTCTCATTTTTTTATCACAGAAACAGAAATATCACAGAAACCTGGCATTTTAACAGGGGTGTGTAGACTTTTTATATCCACTGTGTGTACATACTGTGTGTATATATATATATATACACATATATGCATTTAGCAGACGCTTTTATCCAAGGTGACTTACAGTGAATTTAGGCTATACATATCTTTTTTTTATCCGTATGTGTGTTCCCTGGGAATTGAACCCACAACCTTTTGCACTGCTAACGCAATGCTCTACCACTGAGCCACAGGAACATATAAGAATATACAGTACACACACACACACACACACACACACACACACACACACACACACACACACACACACACACACACACACACACACACACACACACACACACACACACACACACACACACACACACACACACACACACACACACACACACACACACACACACACACACACACACAGATACACACACACATAATGAAAAATTATATAGACACGTTAAATAAACTAAAACTACTAAATGTGATAAAACAACAAAAATGTAACAAAACAAAATTGAACATTGTAACATTGAAAAACATTTCAATCACAACTAAAATCACAAAAACTGTAATAAAAAGATATAAAAACTATATAGGCATACATAAAACAAAAATTGAAATAATTCAAATGAAAATGGAAAATATTCAAATGAAATATAAAAATAGTAAAACTATAATAACATCAAAATAATAATAATATCTCAAAGATACTTATATAGCACAGCATTAAAGTAATGTTTGCCATACGTTTCCCACAGGGTTTTGCTGTTTTTGCTAATACAAATATTAAATATATTTCACAAACATAAAAACAAAGACCACAAACTAGTAGTTGCCCCATTTGCAACAGCCTTAAATTATTATTATTTTCTTTAAAGAATCAAATCATTAAAAGGAAGCAAGTGAAGTGCTGCTATTAAATAAATGATGCCATACATCAACAAAAACCTTCATGACTAGACCTACATAATGGACGTACAGCATTAATGGACGACTTTAAGTGCTTTTTATCATTTCTGAAGCCTCACAGACATCGTCACTGTCACTGTATGGAGAGAAAAAGCTCTGTGAAGATTCCTTAACATTTAAAAAACTAAACAAAAACAGCATTCAGGTTTAAAACCACTGAATAATGCAGAATTTCAGGCTCCTTCATAGAGCGGCCGTGTGTCGTGTCCTGGGTCATTTTTGATTGCAGAAACTGGATCTTCTTGTTTGATATTTCTTGATTTACTATGTTAATAAATCTAGGTTCATCAATCAGCACGGCCACTGTTTGCTACTCATTTGAGTCTTGACTGTTACCACAGACAGAGTCGGTCTGAAACCTAAATATTTTGGCAGCGAAAGCTAATAAATGGTATTTCTGATTGCAGTGCCCTGCTAATGTCCCGTCTCTGGTCACTGACCCAGTTTACAGTAGATTCAGTTTTAGTCTTAGTCCTGCCTCAAATGTCCTTCTGAGATTTTATCATATTTAGTCAACCTGTCCCTGTTTTTTGTTTAGTCAAGTTTTATTTGACTAAAAGTCTGGGAAGTTTAGTCAATGAAAATTTTTACTAATATTTAACAAATATTTTGCTCAAAATTATCATCTAGTTTCATGATTTATTAGATACAAATAATATACATAATTATATATATTATGTGTAATACAGAAATACAAACACAGTCTACATTATGAAAGCGAAAACTGTAAGCATGTGCGAATAGTTGCCAGGTTGTGAAGATAAATTAAAAACTGGCCAGATAATGTGTCTTTTTTCAGGGAGAAGCTCTGATTGGGGGAATTTAAACTCTTGAAATCTGGCAACCCATGCATGGAAAACAGAGAAATTGTGGATTACAGAGTTCTAATTTAAGCTACGTTATAGTCTCGTCTTTTTCGTTAATGATATTGCATGTTGATATAATCACAGTTCACAGCGATGCCACAGAAGAGCTATTTTTGATTCCACTAAGAACCAATTAGTCAAAGAACCATCTCTTTCTTACCTTTTTATAATCTGAAGAACCTTCTTTCGCCACAAATTTCACCAGGTTAAAATAATATCTCAAGCTTTTATGCTTGATTTTTTTTTGTATCACAATAACCTCGAAAACTTTTCGGCTTTCTCTTTCTGCAAATATAGCGATATGACAGAACCCAGAATACTATTATAACACTCCAACGCAGAAAGATGGATAAAAAGGCGTACAGGAAACAAAAACATCAGAAAATTGATATACGAGCCGCCAAAAGCAGGTCAAATCACAGACATGGCCGATTTGCACGGGATTAAGATCACAGACAACCTCTGTAATTATGACTGGAGGTCACCAGGTACAACTAATCCTGTGCAAATAGAGCGTATGGCATCGTGAAGCACTTTTATTTTTAAGAGTGAAAATACCATTTCAGTCTCTCTACTTAATTTCACATTTATTTAAATGCCATTTCTTTGTAGTCATTTGTGATTTTATTTCAGTGTAACAGACAAACGGAGGTCGTTTCAAACTGCTGGAGAACAAACGGCCTCCCTTCAGAGTCACACTTGTTAATTAGCACTGGAAAATAATCATAAATCGGCAGTTTCATAGATTTGAATGTCAAATAAACTCACCTGCAAGAGAGGACGTGTTCTCGCTCATGTATTTTCTGAATTCATTTTCTCAGTGATCTCTGCTCAACTCCCCAAGAGCGGCACGTTATGGACTAAATCAATCAAATGCCTGACTTCATTAATTACGTGGAGGACCCGGGGCATGTCGTAAGTGGGGTTACTCATCAGCCCGGAGCCGTGATGGAGGACGGGCCGAGCCTGAGAGGACCAATTTGTGTGTCAAAGCCTGCAGCAGGACAAGAGCGCACTTAATGCAGATCACTGGAAATGCATCATTATATGCACCATTTACCAGATGCCCATTTAACATGCAATAATTAGATCAGTGCTCTTGAGAAAGGAGGGGGCTGTATAATGGGGTCCCCTGCCATAACATTAACCGCACCCCGGGGTTGTCAAAATTATTATTTGGAGGGTCTCATTATTTTGAGTGCTTGGGAACGCAAAAGCAATGCTTTTGTGTCGTTCCGCCATTCTTTCGCTCCCCGTTTCTCCATTATTCTTTCAGTCTGAACGAATCCGGCCGATGAGCAATGTTATTCGGGTAGTTACCCTAAAAGATGATGCAGCCTGTGTACATCCACCAAATTACCCTTCCATTCACATGCTGCACTCAGGGCCGCGGACATGAAAGAAAACATCATTTCTTATTGTGATGGAGCCGTCTTTGTGGCGTTTGCAGCCTCGTTCCTGCTTTTAAGATAAAACCAATAATGAGAAAATCGGAGTGCTTAGAGTTGTAGCCGTCCTCTTAGACAGACAGATTAACAAACGCTGTTTTATCAGAGCACTCCCAACAATTGGACGACACGCTCGCTTTTTCAGCCGTATGTACGGCGATCTGTCACGGACGATGGGAACGCATTTGTTCTGCTGCTATGATATACGACATCAAAATTAATCACTAAACATTCCATTATTGCAATCTGTTTAAATGATTTCCCCCTCGTCTGAGTAATTACGAGCCAGATTTTTTTTCCAAATAACATAAGAGTTGAGTACAGCAATGAGTTGTGACTGACAAAACAATGCTAATGCAGATTCAAAATACAACAAGCGATGTAATCATGCATATTCAATAAAGCAAATAAATACACCTACAAACATTTAAAATCAAGAGAAACACCTCCTTTAAATTGCAATGTTTTGTTTCTGACATCAAAAGTTGAGTACCCTCCACAGTATTCTGTTGTACAGGTATCTGCCACTTGGTAGGTGCTCTACAAATTAGATGCCAACATGTATAGGCAGCAAACAGAGCAATAGAACAACAGAAAGAAAGAAAAATAGATAGATAGAACAATATATCAAAGAACAGGTAGAGCGATTGAACGATAGAGTAACAGGGCGATAGATTAAGTGATGGAGATATTGATACAGAGCATCAGATAGAGCAAGAGAACATGAGAACAGTAGAGCGACATAGTTATAGAGCAGAACGACTGAGACAGAGCAATGGAACAGAAGAGCAATAGAATGAAAAGACAGAGCAATAGCGCAATAAAACATCAGATAAAGTAATGGAATGGTAGAGAGACAGAGTGATGAAACAACAGAAAAAGCAATAGATCCGTAGAGCAACAGAATGATAGAGACAGTGATAAATAGAGCAACGAACAGTGGATAGAGTGATAGAATGATAGATAAAGTGATGAAATGTTACAGCATCAGAATGATAGACAGAGCAATAGATAGAGTGATGGAATGATACAGAGTGGTACATAGAGCGACAAACAATGGATAGAGCAACAGAATGATAGAGACAGTAATAGATAGAGCAACGAACAGTGGATAGAGTGATAGAATGATAGATAAAGCGATGGAATGTTACAGCATCAGAATTATAGCTAGAGTGATGGAACGATAGAGACAGAGTGGTACATAGAGAGACAAACAATGGATAGAGCACCAGAATGATAGCTAGATAATATAACAATAGAGAAAGAGCTGTAGATAGAGCAACAGAACAATAGATAAAGCAATGGATTGGTAGAGTGACATGACAGATAGAGCAATAGATAGAGTGATGGAAGATAGAGACAGAACAATACAGAAACAGAGCGATAGAGTGATGGAACAATGGAACGACAGAACAATACAGCAACAGAGCGATAGAATTGATGATAGAATATGGAACGACAGAACAATACAGCAACAGAGCGATAGATAGAGTGATATGACAGATACAGCAACAGAATACAGAAACAGACAGAACAATACAGCAACAGAGCGATAGATAGAGTGATATGGAACGACAGAACAATACAGACAACAGAACGACAGATACAGCAACAGAGCGATAGATGAGAGTGGCAACAGACAGAACAATAGACAGAACAATACAGCAACAGAGCGATAGATAGAGTGATGGAACAATAGAACGACAGAACAATACAGAGCAACAGAACGATAGATAGAAACAATGATACAGCAACAGAGCGATAGACAGAGTGATGGAACAATGGAACGACAGAACAATACAGCAACAGAGAACGACAGAACAATACAGCAACAGAGCGATAGATGATGTGATGATAGACAGAACAATAGAACGACAGAACAATACAGCAACAGAGCGATAGATAGAGTGATGGAAGCGATGGAACGACAGAACAATACAGCAACAGAGCGTGATAGAGCAGAGTGATGGAACAATCAGAACAATACAGCAACAGAGCGATAGATAGAGAGATGAGAACAATAGCGATGATGAGACAACAATACAGAACAATACAGCAACAGAGCGATAGATAGAGTGATGGAACGATAGAGACAGAACAATACAGAGCAGAGTGATGGAACAATAGACAGAACAATACAGCAACAGAGCAGAGTAGATGGAACAATGGAACGACAGAACAATACAGCAACAGAGCGATAGATAGAGTGATATATAGAACATCAGAACAATACAGAGCAACAGAGTGATAGATAGAGATGAAACAATGGAACGACAGAACAATACAGCAACAGAGCGATAGAGATACAATAGAATAGACAACAATAGAGACAGAACAATACAGAGACAGAGACAGAACAATACAGCAACAGAGCAGAGTGATGAAACGATCAGAACAATACAGCAACAGACAGAGCAGATGATAGATAGAGTGATGGAACAATGACAGAACAATACAGAGACAGAACAATACAGCAACAGAGCGATAGATAGAGTGATGGAACAATGGAACGACAGAACAATACAGCAACAGAGCGATAGATAGAGTGATGAAACAATAGACAGAACAATACAGAGCAACAATAGATAGATAGAGATGGAACAATGGAACAGACAGAACAATACAGAACAATACAACAGAGCGATAGATAGAGTGATGGAACAATGGAGAGCGATAGATAGAGTGACAGAACAATACAGCAACAACAGTGATGGAACGACAGAACAATACAGCAACAGAGCGATAGATAGATGGAACAATGGACATGAACAATACACAATACAGCAACAGAGCGATAGATAGAGTGATGGAACAATAGGAACAATACAGCAACAGAGCAGAACAATACAGAACAATACAGAGCGATAGATAGAGGTGATAGACAGAGACAGAACAATACAGAAACAGAGCGATAGATAGAGTGATGGAACAATAGAACGACAGAACAATACAGCAACAGAGCAAATGATAGATAGAGATGAACAATAGAACGACAGAACAATACAGCAACAGAGCGATAGATAGAGTGATGAAACAATAGAGTGTCAGAACAATACAGCAACAGAGCGATAGATAGAGTGATGAAACAATAGAACGACAGAACAATACAGCAACAGAGCGATAGATAGAGATAACAATAGACAGAACAATACAGCAACAGAGCGATAGATAGAGTGATGGAACAATAGAGCGTCAGAACAATACAGCAACAGAGCGATAGATAGAGTGATGGAACAATAGAGTGTCAGAACAATACAGCAACAGAGCGATAGATAGAGTGATGAAACAATAGAACGACAGAACAATACAGCAACAGAGCGATAGATAGAGTGATGAAACAATAGAACGACAGAACAATACAGCAACAGAGCGATAGATAGAGTGATGGAACAATAGAACGACAGAACAATACAGCAACAGAGCGATAGATAGAGTGATGAAACAATAGAACGACAGAACAATACAGCAACAGAGCGATAGATAGAGTGATGAAACAATAGAACATCAGAACAATACAGCAACAGAGCGATAGATAGAGTGATGGAACCATAGAGCGTCAGAGTGATAGAACTGAGGAAAAACAGAGCGACAGGGCGATAGATGAACAGATCTATCTATCTAGAACAACAGCAGATAAGCTCAGCTGAGGCTAACAGCTGTTAGCTGCTTTCTGCGCTAGCCGCCTTCTGCAGCACTTTATGGAGATCCTAATGGAGTAATTTATGGAAGAAATAAAAACATAACAGGTCATCAGCATTCTTCTTTCCTCCTTCGGCGGGATGCGTGACGGCGTGCACTTCAGAGTCGTTAAACCCAACAGCCTTGGGAACGCTGGGAAGAAATAAACGCGCATGGGGGGTTAATGGATCTCAAGGCAATCACATGGTGCCTTATAGATTGCATAATGTGATTGTTGGGATGTTTGATGGAGGAACGGATGTCACGGGCCGTCAACGCAAAAAACCAATGCAAGGAGTCGCTCAGGTAGCGCTATTACAATCTGCCTTCCATCTGTTCAGGAGCCATAAAATCACACTAAACCTGATATAATTTCACAGTCTTACAGCCCATAGAGAGCGTCACGCTTCACCATTTACATCGCATATAATCCAGCTGACTTCCAGATGAAAACTGACTGGAGATGGGGACTTAATTGAGGGAAACACTATTCAGCCATCACAAAATAAGAGCCAATGAGGATTTGTGTTGTTCTTTTGCATCAAAGCTCATTTACAGTCATTTCCAGTGAATGAACGAGCTTTTTATGAGACGTTAATGTTTATGTGCGTTTGATAGATTGACACAATGCTGATGAGAAACACACAAACACTTGTTTCTGTACTTTAACATCACAGCATATGCAAGAGGAATCGCTTTCATCTCTGAGACAAATAGTCATATTTATGCATATTATTCTGTTTTTTATGTTTATACAGGTTTATAAATGTTTCAAGTTATGTTATAGCTTTTTTATTAACATCAACTTAAGCTACATCAAAATTGAGAAATGCTGCCAAATGTTGCCATGTTTTAAAAAATGTATTTCAGTTACTGTACCAACAAATGTTTTAATGGAAAGTTATTGCTCAGATGATGCTCTTTCTTCTCTGAGGAGACCAACAGTGTTATTTTAGTATCACTTATTATAATTTTGAATTATTTATTAATTTATTTATTTTATACTTCAATTTTAGTTAAAGCTTTCATAATTTTGTGGGGGGTTTCCATGTTTATTTGTTATTATGTGTATAAAATTTGTATTAATTTAGTTTGATTTTAATACAAGTTAAACTGAAAAATGACATATTTCCTTGGAAACTAACATTTATTTAAGCAACAGTTTCTGATGTTTTTATTATAATAGAAGACACAATATTGAGTAATATTCTCTATATAATGTATAATGTGAGACGACCGGAGTCTTCATCTCAGGAGAAACACCTGAGAAGAAGGAGACTGAAGAGAAACAGAGAAATGACAGAGATCTGTGTGGCGTTGGGTTATTGTGAAAGCGGTGGTGTTCATGTCAGATGTATAGATTCAGCTCTGCTCCTGGTTCCTCTGGCTCTGGAATGGCAGGCTGTGATTGGTTGTTGGCTGTTTAGTGTGTTTAGCTTCGCAGATAAAATTAAACTGGCCGTGACATGATTAATGAAGGCAATTTCGCTCAGCAGTCACACAGCCATATTCGGTGGCAGCCAGCGTGTGTGTCACTGTCTGTGTGTGTGTGTGTGTGTGTGTGTGTGTGTGTGTCTGTGTGTGTGTGTGTGTGTGTGTGTGTGTGTGTGTGTCTGTGTCTCTGTGTGTGTGTGTGTGTGTGTGTCTGTGTCTCTGTGTGTGTGTGTGTGCGTGTGTCTGTGTCTCTGTGTGTGTGTGTGTGTGCGTGTGTCTGTGTCTCTGTGTGTGTGTGTGTGTGTGTGTGTGTGTGTGTGTGTGTGTGTGTGTGTGTGTGTGTGTGTCTGTGTCTCTCTCTGTGTGGGTGTCTGTGTGTCTGTGTCTGTGTGTGTGTGTGTGTGTGTGTGTGTGTCTGTGTCTCTCTCTGTGTGTGTGTGTCTCTCTCTCTGTGTGTGTGTGTGTGTGTGTGTGTGTGTGGTGTGTGTGTGTGTGTGTGTGTGTGAGATGACAGAATGTGGATGTGCTGATGGCACAATGTCTGTTGTGTTTGGAGGCATACATACATTAACAGAAATCACAAATGAGATCTTTTTAATATCACACATTTTCCCTGGAGATGGTAATCAAATTTAATTTGCTTCTCATATGTTTCTCCTGAAAAAAAACTAAAACAAAAAACTAAAACTGCTTAATTAAGAGTTTCAGAAGAGATATCAATGTCAAAAATGTTTTCATATTCACAAAGACACTACACTGCAAAATAAAAATACATAAATAAATAAAAAATATTTTTTTAGTCAGTATCTCTTGTTTTCAGTAGAATTATCTGAACATTCAGAAGCAAAATGAATTGGGATTTTAATTGGGAAAAATATATCAAAATTAAACAATCTTACTTTGACAAACATTTTTCTAAAATAAAAAGTATCTTTATAATGAGATTTTAAGATTTATTTATATTTTCCAGAAAGTACACATGCTTCTAAAGTAAATCTGTTTTTAACGGTTTCAGTAATCTTGATTTAAGGTTTAGATACACAGCTAAAAATATTTATTTGCATTTCTGTCTTGTCTTCTAGAAAAAATCAAGATACATTTACTTGAGAAGCAAAACAACACAAGATATTAAGTCTGATTTTTGAAATATTTATCAAAACTAAGTGAGTTTATATTAAAAGTGAATACAATATCTGTCAGTGGGGTCAGAAATAACAATATTTATTTTTGACCCCACATGATTTTTCTTGTTTAAGAATGAATTAATGAACAAATAAATGACTCGCTTCATTTTGATAAATGCCATTTTGCTTCTAAAGTAAATGTATCTTGATTTAATTTGTATTGGAAAACAGAAAATCATTTTTTTAGCGGTGTATATTCAATTATGTCAATATTTCTCATCCAATGATGTGAGCTGCTCATATTTAACAGCTCTGTTGATACAGTCTGACAGCTAATCAATAACAGTTATCATACACAGAGCCAAAACTACACTTCTGATTATCCTGAGACTAACAAAGTTGATATTTCAAACATCTAAACAATAACATGCTCTGGGTTAACAAACTCTCAACAGATTATCATAAACATGGACTCTTATGAAAGAATTAATGTGCTTCTCTTATTATTGACTGTGACAATATGAAACATTCAGCAGATGAAAATGAGACAACAGCAGCGTGAGGTCACGAGGGCTTCTCGTTTAATGACATATTAATGATTGATAAGCTAAAATTGATGTACGACTGGCCAACGCAGGATATTGACGAAGCGTCAGCCATCAATCACCTGAGCAAACGACTTCAGTCTGAAGATAATAACCTGGCTTTCTCTCTTAACAAACAATCATATTCAGATGTCATCACTTCAAACGCAAAAAACATCTTTTCTGTCTTGTTTTCAGGAATAAAAGCCATGCGCAAGAGAGAAATGTATTATTATATATCAACAGAAACTGTCAGCATGAATTATTAACACGCTCGTCTCTCTCGCTGTAGATTTAAGTGGCTTCTTTGAGTTCTGCTTTTGTTGGAGGAGAAGCTCCTGAAACACGGAGCCGGTCCGGTTTGATTAGATTCATCTGTCCATCAGGTTTGGACGGGACCGCCGGAGAACAGAGGAAGTGATGGACGTGTTTTCTTTCAGGAGAGACGTCTGTCTGCATGTCACTTCCTGTTCTTCAGTGAGAAGCTGCCTCTGATTGAATCGAGAGCATCGATCGGGACGGACTAAAGTAAGATCAGAACTGCAAAGAATTCATCAGAACGAGTTAATCTCGTAAAGACGACTCTGAACTCAACCAGAGACAAACCAATAAATCATTCCGATAGAAGCAGCAGCGTCTTCATTTCATGCTGACTTCAGTGATCCCCCACAAGAATAATCAAAGTACTTCATAATAATACTAATAATAACTGTAATATTTCGTTTATTTATTGGATTGAGCTGTTTTGGGTGCAATGTGTATGAACGGCATGTTTTGCATGATGCGTTATTGTTTCCATTGAATTTTGTAGAATTATTTGTTTTTATATCTCCTGCTAAAATAAAGAGATTTGTATAGAGCAGATCTCGAGAAACACTGGATTGAGCTGAGAAATATATATTATATATAAATATATAGTTTATTATATATATATATATATATATATATGATGATCTAGTTTGTGTCTTTAGTTGATTTATTTTTGGTTTATTTATTGTGTTTATAATGTCTAATCGTTACATTTAATTCATGTTTCTGATCTAATAATAAAAAAAATCACAGTTTGTCTTTAAGCATTATTAATTAAAATTAATCTTACATTAATCTAAAAAGTACAGTACACTGTACTATATATGAAAATAAATGTTTATTAAAATACAGTATTATAAAATATTTATATTGTGAAATATAATATTTATATTTCACAATATTAATATGTTTTAATATATCTAATTTTAATATTATAAATTAATAAGGTAATATAATATTCATATAATATTACCTTATTAATTTATAATATTAAAATTAGATATTTTAAAATATGTATGAATGTGTCTGACTGATAAAATATTTTCAGATTCATTTTTTATTTTACTGTTTGTGGTCTGTTTTTAGTCATTATTGAATTTTTTGAAAATTATAAAGTGTATAATATCATAAAACAATATGAGTATTGGTATACAATTAAAATGATTATTATATTATTATTTTACATTTAATCCAGCGTTCTGGTCTCCTGTCTAATAATAATACAAACAGAGTTAGATTAGATTAATCTAAAAAAGTACAATAATATTCAAATATAATATATCAAATACATTTTAGAATATTAGTATTGTAATGTGTAATAATATAATTAATTTATAAAATTATTTTTGATACAATATACTCAGATATTTTCAACATTGCATTTATGGTCTATTTCTAGGTCTACAGAATACAACAGAAAGGTATTTTACTCTGGCAGGAATATATTCAGTTTGTTGCTGATCCTGATTAGAAGCTCCAACATCATCACGTCTGACGCAACACAACCCCATCAGGTGAGATGATCTAGTTTGGTGTCTTTGAAATCAGTGTGCGGTTGAAGGAGGAGGCGCTGTCACAACATCTGTGCTCCTCACGAGTCTGCCTCCTGTCAGCGAGAACAAGATCCGGAAACCAGAGCCAGAATCAGCAGAGCAGGCGTTCATCAGCCCAGATAAAGGTCATTTCACTGGCCGCCGGACACCCCAAACACGGCAGGGGTGCAAACCGGCCGTCAGATGCTGCTGCGCGATAGCGGCCGACCTCAATATTTACTGCGACTCTAACGATTCACCAAAAACAAACAGCGGATATTAATGCAGGCTGAATCAAAACAAACATCACACTACGGCTTAATGCAACGATCACATCTCAAAGACTGGGATTTAATTTAAATTAGTCATGAAGTGAGAAACCAAAATTCCCTTGATCTTTTGATGTATAATAGGTCACTGTATTATAAAAACAAGTCTCAAAGCTTTCTCAGGTTCTATTGAAGGCAGTCTGACAAAACCACAGCTCGTGGAATGTTCTACTCTATGATGTAATAGTATGGATAAGCACCGCCTCCGCAGAAGAAGGTAAACATTGCTGTCTGTTTAGCCCCGCCCATCGATTCTACATCACTGCCTGTTTAGCCCCGCACACCGATTCTACATCACTGCCTGTTTAGCCCCGCACACCGATTCTACATCACTGCCTGTTTAGCCCCGCACACCGATTCTACATCACTGTCTGTTTATCCCCGCCCATCGATTCTACATCTATAGGTGTGTTCGCCTTGAAGCCACGCTGCGCAGAATGATCAGTGTATGACATCAAAGTACCGTGAGAGAGATAAGATGGATCCTTAAGGTGCGTTCACACCAGACACGAATGACGCGAATAAATCGCGCTATTCACGCGTAGTTGGACGCTTGAACATTTTGAGTTTACTCGCTTCATTCGCACGTGAAATTCACTACACAACAGATGCAAATTCGCGTCATGGGGGGGGCTTCTGCAGGCAGCTCCAGTCTCGTTGCAAAATGTATTCCTGTTTTTGTAAAAGTAAGAAGATGTATATACAGCTGCGGGTACCCACATACAACCACAATTACATTGTCCTCCATTGTTGTTTGGGATTTTCTGCCTCCGCTCGTAATGACGTCACTGCTAGAGCAAGCTCCTGATTGGTTAACGCGGCGTGAATATCCGCCAAAGTTCAGATTTTTCAACTTGCGCGATTAACGCTTCATTCGCGTCCGGTGTGAACGCACCTTTATGCTTTTGAATCGCTCGCGGTACTTTGATGTCATACACTGACCATTCTGCACAGCGCGGCTTCAAGTCGAACACACCTCCTGTCTGTTTAGACCCACCCACGATTCCACCCTTGTTTAGCCTCGCCCCGATTCCACATCCCTGTCTGTTTAGCCCCGCCCACCGATTCCACATCCCTGCCTGTTTAGCCCCACCCACCGATTCCACATCCCTGTCTGTTTAGCCCCGCCCACCGATTCTACGTCACTGCCTGTTTAGCCTCGCCCACCGATTCCACATCCCTGTCTGTTTAGCCCCGCCCACCGATTCTACGTCACTGCCTGTTTAGCCTGCTGTCTGTTTAGCCCCGCCCACCGATTCTACGTCACTGCCTGTTTAGCCCCGCCCACCGATTCTACGTCACTGCCTGTTTGATTCCACATCACTGCTTGTTTAGCCCCGCCCACCGATTCTACGTCACTGCCTGTTTAGCCCCACCCACCGATTCCACATCCCTGCCTCGATTCTACCACTGCCTGTTTAGCCCCACCCACCGATTCCACATCCCTGTCTGTTTAGCCCCGCCTACCGATTCTACGTCACTGCCTGTTTCTCGCCCACCGATTCCACATCCCTGTCTGTTTAGCCTACCGATTCTACGTCACTGCCTGTTTAGCCCCGCCTACCGATTCTACGTCACTGCCTGTTTAGACCCACCCACCGATTCCACATCACTGCTTGTTTAGCCCCACCCACCGATTCTACATCCCTGTCTGTTTAGCTCCCCACCGATTCTACGTCACTGCCTGTTTAGCTCCGCCTACCGATTCTACGTCACTGCCTGTTTAGACTGCTTGTTTACCGATTCACATCCCTGTCTGTTTAGCTCCGCCTACCGATTCTACGTCACTGCCTGTTTAGCTCCGCCTACCGATTCTACGTCACTGCCTGTTAAGCCCCATCCACGATTCTACAGCACTGCCTGTTTAGCCCCGCCTACCGATTCTACATCCCTGTCTGTTTAGACCCACCCACCGATTCCACATCACTGCTTGTTTAGCCCCGCCCACCGATTCCACATCACTGCCTGTTAAGCCCCATCCACCGATTCTACGTCACTGCCTGTTTAGCCCCACCCACGATTCTACAGCATTGCCTGTTTAGCTCCACTCACCAAATCTACATTGTGCAGAATCCATGACTCGGCGTGACGCAGCGGAGCGGATCTGAACGGGCCCCGTTCCTGGAGGGTCACATTATCTAAATCAGCTCCATTAACCCGTGCAAACTGACAGTCGCACAGCTGCAAATGAGCGCCCTCGTCCTTCTCTGATTTACATACAAATTGATCTTGAGGTAAATCAGTTGTCATTTTTCTGCAGGTCACAAGGAACATGGAGAGATAATGAAACGGGGCCGTTGAGTGGAACGGGGCCGCCCAGATGGGGCTCTTCTGTTAATGTACTCCCTAAAGCCATCAGACGCACAAACACACTCCAGAGCCGGCGTTTAAACGTTCCGAACACATCTGACCTCGCCTTTACAAACACACACACACACACACACTGATCTGAGATAACACAGCTATTCTTCCAGGACTTTCACAGACATTCTTCAATGTTTTAAAATTTAAATAAAATTATGTTAAAATTAAAAATCTTTGTGTGAAATTTATGAATACAGCTAATATTATTATTATTATTATTTAGCCATATTGATATTTAATCACAAGATTATGCAGCCTTACAAACAAGCACAGCAAACCTGGAATTCTATTGTTAATTCTTCAAAATTAAGAAAATAAAATTTAAATTTAACGGAATACTAACAACAAGGAAACTCTAATAGCCTAAATAATGACAATTATGCATAATAATTTAACAATATTTTCCATACAAAATACTAAAACTATTTTTTTAAATAAAATCAAGTATATAAATGAAATAAAATCAAATAAACAATTTTCCCATTTAGTCTTTTTAAAAATGTCCATGTGAAATTTCTGAATAAAACCATTCAGACTTCATCCAAACTTTGCTTCATAGTTTATTTCAGACTTGTTCACTTCACATTTAAGAAACTAAAATTAAAATTAGAAAATTAAATTACACGATACAAAAATGAGACGCAACCTGAGAGTCAAAGCCGCTCTGATTTACACACAATCTTCCACTTACTGCAACTTTACCATGATTTTACATGAACACTCACACTAGTTATTATCTAGTTATTCAAATTAAATGCATAAAATGTATATTTAACAAATATATCTATTCTAATATGTTGAATATTAGATTAATGTACAAAGTATAGTATTGTGATTTAATATAAAATACAATATGAAATTGTCACACATTAATATTTTAAAATAATATATAACATTAAATTATAATATTAAAAATTATTCTAAAATAGTAAAATGTAAAATTGTACAAGTTGAATGAGTTATGAAATGTTTTCAGATTTATCTAATACCTTATGCAGTTTGTTTTATTTTCAATTTTGATAAATCTCAAGAAAATGAAGATTAAAATGAATTTTAATGAACTAATCTCGAATTGCATTTATAGACTTGCATCAATCTGACCCTCTAGACGTCTTCACATAACAAACACTGATATGGTTTCATCTGGACATGCATAGTCATTAAAATAAAAAGCATGAAATCAATATTTATTGATTAATATATTCATATCCTCCAGATTCTGTCAAACACAATTTGGCTTCAGCAGACGTAAGTGACAGACGGATGATGTGTGTCTGGATTTCAGCTCCATCTAAATTCACGACACCTGAAGAGATGGAGTAAATGTTGACTGTCATTAATGAAGCGAGGCTCCGCCCACCGCAGACTGACAGAAGCTCGTCAAGGGCCCCCGGGGGCGGAGCCACAGGACGAATGAATCAGACCATTGCCCTCCATTAATGATGCGAAATTAATAAAGAGTACAGTCTGAGGCTTGAGCGGCGAAGCGTGGCTTGAGAAGAGCGTTTGTCAGCGTTTCTTTAACTAAAGGCTGTGTTTGTGATCCCTAGAGAGCAGAGTTTACTAATGAGCTGCTGAGGGGTAATTATTATGTTTAATACACAATCTAGCTCTTATCATCAGCAGAGACATATCTGCCATCTGAGAGATAGCAAACAAGTCAATCAGCTTCACTCAACATATTCATCTGAATCAATCTCAGATGCACAAAGTTCTGTTCATATGAACACGTGTATGTTTACATGTACTCTGAACCAAACATGGGAGCACTGAAGAAATTATTCATTGAATTTACTAAACATTTTAAGATAAGTGGATGCAATCGATTTATTTTAGCTACATTTAAATAAACTCATTTAGTTGACTGACTTGACAGAAATTATTACAATCTTAAAACAATTCTAGAATTTAATACAATCTTAAAAAGTTATGGAAATTAATAATATACAAAAAAAAAGTTATGATAACAAATTAAATATTTAAATTATAAAAATGAATACAAACAAGTCATGGAACATTTTATAATCTTTAAAAACAGTAGATATTTATAGAATCTTAAAAATATATGAAAAATAATAATGCAAATTAATACAATCTTTAAAAGTTATGGAAGTTCATAAAATCGTCAAAAAAGAAATGGAAGTTAAAATAATCAAATTATGGACATGAATAGAAATGTTAAAAGTTATAGAAAATCATATAAATCTTTAAAAAAAGACAAGGAAATTTTAATAGTAAATCTTTTTTTTTAGATAATTTATCAGAAATAAAAATAATAACAAATGGCTAGAAAATACATAAATTCATTAGTCATAAAATATTTAAAACCTGAAGAACATGACATTTTTCTTCTGAAATTATGGAATTGAATTATTCCAATTACTTAGTTATTTTAATAAATGATTTTTCTATATTGTCACTCATAAAAACCATCTGAAATGAGTACCTTTATGATTACAGTAGAGATATCAGAAACATCTTCACATGTTGTCTTTGGCAATGGAAGGCAGAAAGGTTGATAGATATGACTGACTGAGGAGAAACATCGGAGACATCTCTGGAAAGCCCTGTGAAGCTGCGGTGCTAGTGTTATATTACTACGGTAAACAGACACGTGGATTTCTGGATGAAGACAGCTGAAGACAGACTCAGGGTGAGTGTGAGAACATGTGACCCTGAGCAGCAATAACCAACAATACACTGTATGGGACAAAATTATGCCCAAAATCATTAGATATTAAGATCATGTTCCATGAAGATATTTAGTACATTTCCTACAGTAAATATATTAAAACTTAATTTTTGATTAGTAATATGCATTGATAAGAACTTCATTTGAACAACTTTAAAGATGATTTTCTCAATATTTAGATTTTTTTGCACCCTCAGATTCCAGATTTTCAAATATTGTCCAAACCATACATCAATGGAAAGCGTATTTATTCAGCTTTCAGGTGTATAAATCTCCATTCAAATGTACCCATATGACTGCTTTGTGCTCCAGGTTCACGTTTATCTGTAAGCTGAAGCGGTTTAAATGCGGAGGAACGTGAGCTCTGACAGTGCATTACAGCTCAGAGTTATTAAAGCAGATACAGGTGCTGGTTTCTCTCTGGACGTTTGACTGCAGCTCGCGCTCCTGGAGAAGACGAGGTTTTTCACACTCTCTCCCCAGAGGGATTTTACTCATCTCCTCGTCTCCGGCCCGCTGCACGCCGTGGAGTTTAATACAGTCTCAACACTCATCTTACTCCAGGAGAGGCTGATGGATGGCATATGCTTTACGCTGGCTTGCATGACTACATTCAGACGGGTCGTGGCTCTGTGGAGTAACTATTAACTGTGTGATTCAGCCGGAGTTCATCAGAACAAACACTCTTACAGTTCACACAAACATGAGCTGCTATAAGTGTGCCAAGATGTAGGTGAGTTTGTTTCTACATCAGGTTTGGAGAAATGTGTCTCAGCAATGGATGCTCTGCAGTGAATGGGTGCCGTCAGAATGAGAGTCAATGGATGCTCTGCAGTGAATGGGTGCCGTCAGAATGAGAGTGTGATAAAACATCACAATAATCCACAGCACTCCAGTCCATCATTAATGTCTTGGGAAGACAAAAGATTAAACAAATCCAGCATTAAAGGGGTCATATAATGCCCCTTTTCCACAAGTTGGTATTATTCTCTAGGGTCTTAATGAAAATTATGTAAGATAATTTAGTTAAAATTTCTCATTGGTAGTGTAAAAAAACACCTTTTTTAGTCTGTCAAAGGCAATTCTTTTCAGAGCAAGCCGTATTGTGTAATTCTCCTTTAAATGTTAATGAGCTCTGCTGACTCCGCCCCTCTCTTCGGGACTGTTTACTTTAGCCGCATTCATTGTGAAACTTGCTAATTAGCACATTATTAGGAAAGGCGGTTTGCAAAGATTCATTTAAGAAACTCTGTACTCACTTCTTCTGTAGATGATCATGAATGATTTGCACGAACATAGACGCATTTATGTAAATCGAGGGCGCCTTCGCTTCAAAACCAAACACAATCCTCTTCAGCGGCTCAGATGACGGAGTAAATAACGACTGCTATGTTCATCATTACATCCAACAACAACACACCTCAATCACTTCAGAGTCATTCTTGTCTACATCTGCTCCGGCGGTGAAACAACTGATGGACGGGTCTGAGGTAAGACACCAGTCTGTGCTGAAACACACCTGTCAATCAAACTATCGTGGGAGGGGCCTCCGTCCGTGTGACGTCACACTGAGATCGGCTCGATTTGAGAAAGGGGTAAAGATTTTAGTAGATTAATAAAAAAACACTGGGTGGATTTTTATCATTACAGGTTGTGTACACACACTAACACACATTTAAGTTTAAACAACTAGCATTATATGACCCCTTTAATATGTTTTACACTAAAATACGAGTTCATAATCCTTAATAACGCTTTCTGCAGTGAAGTGTTCTGGTCTGAATCAAGAGAGAAATCTGCACAGATCAAGCAGCGTTTACAAAACAAAACAGTTCTAAACAAATATGTGGCTGGATTTTGATGTGAGAGAGACGACAGCAGATGCACTTTTTCACTGGAGGAAGAGTTATTATAGATTCATATTTGACTTAAAAACGTCTTAATGCTGGATTTGTTTCATCTTTTGTCTTCTCCAGATGTTAACTGATGGACTGGAGTGCTGTGATGTTTTCATCAGCTCTCATTCTGACGGCACCCATTCACTGCAGAGCATCCATTACTGAGACACATTTCTCCAAACCTGATGAAGACACAAACTCATCCTAATCTTGCGAACGTTCATGTTCAAGTGAGCTATTCCCTTAAAGCCGTTAAATTCACATCATTGCACATTTGTCAGATTTTCAAATACTTTTTGCTTCCAATCAAAGTTTGTAATGTTGTGATTCTCCAGAAACATGAGACATCGGGCATGTCTTGAGCTGCAACACGTCTGGCTGCTGTTTTAGTTCATTCCTCATGACCGAGTAGCTGTCAGCAGCAGTAAATGACCTCGTTCACACAGACAGAGAGAAAGAAAATGTGTCCATTTCTTGCATTCAGTCAGAAACACTGTTATCAAGCTAAATGTGCATGCCATTGGAAACCTACAGCTCTTCTATATTTACAGTAAATGGAGTATAAAATAACTGAAGTGCTTCTCTGAGAAACTTTCTTCTGAAACTCTATATGCTGAATTACAGAAACAGATTCTCTGGAAGTAAACGGAGCAGATTTGATCAACTCCAAAGCTGCAGATCTTCATGCAACATCGACTTCAACATATTCATTCTGGTGGATATTTCTGAAAACTAATTACTGTTTTAATAATCATCAACTCACAACAAACAACACAACTGCATCCCATAAATGAGAATATCTTAAGTATGATCAGCAGAAAACAGATGGGCTCAGAGTCACATCTGTGTACACGTATGTAAGCTTCAACAACAAACTTAATATATTCAACCGCGGCAATCGAAACCAACAATATATATTCATAACACTGTATAATAATTCTTATTAGTCATTATAAGTAGCTAACATTAAATGATTAGTACTTCATTAACTGTCGAATATAAATGCAAACATTAATATTATTCAGCACATATTTATAACAGGAGCCTGTATACTGTAATTTAAATGCTCTACTCAAGGTTAAGCTTTGCTCATGAATATTAATTATGTTACTGACGTTCACCCAGTAGGCCTGACTACTGAAATTAAGACATTACTAATTAGAGCTGCTGAATTAACAAAACCTATTGTTCAGAGGACACGGCTGATTAATGAGTATGAATAAAAGAACATTTATTAAGCTACTTGACTTTACTTAGTGGAAAGTTAACAGGCCTGCAGTATTTTATTATTTAGCTAATAACATCTACTAGTTTTACTTAATAACGTTAACTTAACTTATAACAAACAAACAGCACATGCTGCAAGACACAGCTGGAACTGATCCGGATCCGATCTGGATTAAACACAGTGTAAACACAAGAACGCGCTCACGCTTTCTCGGATAGATACGACCAAAAATAAACTATTTTAATGTAATACATTATTTGCGTACAAGACTAGATGTGCCTTACGTTAATGATGATGATAATCTTGAAGTCATTCCCTTTAGTCCAGTTGTCAAAAGCAAAACGCGAGCAGGTAATTAGTAGATAACTTGTTTTGAAGTTGTTTGAACATAAAAGTGTATTGGAAGTGCGTGTGCACATACATCCTATAATGATAAAAATCCACCCAGTGTTTAATTTTAAATCCCTATTTTAAAATCCCCTTTCTCAAATCAGTCTGTTCTGAGATTCCTGTCAGAAGGACGTGGCTCTGTACAGGCCCCTCCCACAATAGTTGATTGACAGGACCATCTTACCTTAACCCCGCCCCCCTGAGAGAGCTGTCCTCCTGCAGGGGACGTCTCAGATTAAACGATTGAAGTGTTTAGTTGTTGGATGTAATAATTAATATAGCAGTCGTTAGTTACTCCTGACATCTGAGCTGCTGAAGACGCAGAGGATTAACGTTACTTTCTCTATTAAGTGAATACGCCGATCCCGATCTACTTAAATGCATCTATGTTCAAGATTCAAGATCCAGCTTCATCTACAGAAGAAGCAAGTATAAGGGTTTTTAGTTTTTTTTTCAAGAAAAGTAAAACTTTTTTCAATTTGAAAAGATGCTCTGAGCTGCAGAAAAAGACGCCGGCGGTGGCGTTTTATAAAGCGCTCAGGACTTTGAAAACACGGTATACTCAATAGGATTATAATGTAAAACAGATGCTGGAAGCTTCAAAAAAGATGTCAAGTGTGAACATGGTCTTAGGCTGCATTTAATATATCATGATGACTCACGAGTTCAGTATTTGTGCTAATTTTGCGTAGATTTGGCCTAAAAGAAATGAATGTAAATGTAATTTATGAAAAGTAACCCCCCAAATTGGCTAGAGATTTGCCAGCATTACCCGCCACAGCTTATTTTTACCCGTATTTGGTGGATTGGCGGGTGTTAATCTCAAACCCTGAATATTAGCATGTTTGCAGGAGCAGAACACAATTGTGGGAGAGGACGGTAACGGTCACAAATTCAATGGAAGCAGGATTAAGAGAACATAACGAAGACTCCTTTGCTAAAATCAGGGTTGCCAGATGTGTGAAACAAAACCAGCCAAACTGATACTCAAAACTAGCCCAATCCACGGTTTTCCACTCAATCGGGGATCTTCTTCATTTAAACCGGGTTCCGGGAAGCAGGGGGAGAGCTTTTTTCAACAGTGTAAAAGTATCCCAATTCCGCTGTAAACCCACGCACTTGGCAACACTGCTTGGTGAGCGGGATAGAAGCTCCCCAGCTGGCACTGGACGTCTATGTAATGTCAGGTTGATGTCCGACAGACGATGCATTTTGGTTGAAAATGAAAATTTTAGAAAATTTTAGAAAATATTTGACGTTGGATTTTGGTCACACAACCTAAAAACAACAAAATCTCAGCTGAAGTTGGTATTGGACATCAACTTATCATTGACATTAAACATTAAATTTACATGATGTCACCCGATGTTGCAACCGAAATGTAACCAAATATCAACGTTTTATGACATTGTGTGCCTGCTGGGATCCGAACCACTGAATCGAAACACAAAAGAGTCACAAATGTTTCGACAATGTTCAAAAGAGCGATCGCTATTAAACCACACCGCAGTCTCTCTCTATATAAGAAAAATACACTATTATAATATATATATCATCCACTATAAAAAGTGTCCACTATTTTAAAACTTATGTTATCCTCTCTCTCTACATTTTCTTTTTAGTCAATTTAAAATCACAAATGTTACACTATAACTGCGTATAACTTGTTATAGTATAGCCTCCGTTTCTCTCTCTACATTTTTTACTTTGTATTTATAAAAAAAAAAAAATCAGGATACTTTGAAAGATAGATCACGGACTATTTATATAACTCATGACATTTTGTAAATATAACGTAAATGGTTCCATTTCTATTATTCGGGTTCCATTTCAACACATTTGTAGCGAGGCGTGATTTATTGTCACCCATATTTCGGACGTCTGTGTTTGATTATAAATCATTTCGAGCAGAAAGGAAGACTATTTTCCCGAGTCACTTCTGAGCATCTTTCTAACCAGCAGCAGTGTATAGAAGCTCATCCATTACTGTCCCCACAGGCCCGGTGCAAGTGCCACGTCCACTCCAATAACGCGACAGACCCACGCGGAGATGTGATAGCGCCGTGTCCACAGACATCTCCTTCATGAGACAGCGGTAGCAAGGTTATACGTCCGTGCTTGTGAGCGCTTTATCGTAAATCACTGTGAAATTGCCACCACGCTTCATAAATGTGGACCACAAAACCAGTCCATTTTTAAAATCGTGATTTATACATCATCTATGTCATGTATGGTTTGTTATGATCGCACAATATTTGAAAATATGGAATCTGAGGGTGCAAAAAAAATCGAAATATTGAGAAAATCATCTTTAAAGTTGTTGAAATGAAGTTCTTAGCAATGCATATTACTAATCAAAAATTAAGTTTTGATATATTTACAGTAGGGAATTTACTAAATATCTTCAAGGAGTATGATATTTACTTAATGCCCTAATGATATTTGGCATAAAAGAAAAATGTATAATTTTGACCCATACAATGTATTGTTGGCTAATGCTATAAATATACCCATGCTGCTTATTTATTGAACATTGAGTGTTTTCTATTGTCCTTTTGCATTATTGACACAATCTGTATTGTTCAAATTGCGGTATAATTAAAGGTGACTTGACTTGACTGGTTTTGTGCTCCAGGGCCACATATAAGCACTCATGGGCCCTCGACGCCTCTTCTCATTAACAGCTCTTCTCCATCAGAGTGTGTGTGTGTTTTCATTCACGCCTGCCCTCGTGAGTGTGCCAGCATGTCAGAACATTTCATTTCGACGCATGCGAGAATTGATGACTCGCTCGCGTCCGCTACAGGTCACTTTGCTGGAAAGCCATCTATCTGAGGTCGTCTCTGGAGCGCGCACACATTGCTTCTGTGGAGCGAACGAATGCAAGGAAACGCATGCGTTTGGATCCCTGCGAAGGCCCGAGGCGATGACAAGGCGATCAAACCGCTCGTGTCAAATATAAATTGCTTTGACCTTTTTCCTCTCAGACGCGTGGCTCTGTGTCGGCAGGGGACGTCTTTAATATGAACCGAAAATAGTGTGAAAGTCTGCAAAATATTAGAGGGATGGAAATGCAGAAAAATAACGAAGGTGAGTTTTACTCTCTGTGGGACAAACTCAAATGATCTTGAATATTTATTGCAATTTCCCCACGGACGCGTGCGCAGGTAACCTTGAGCGCAATATGTGTGGATGCTGACTGGTCAGATTTAACGCTTTCCCGTGCATCTTTTTTTTCATCTGAATGCTATATAACATTTAATAAGGTATTGATCAAATCTAAACAAGGCTCTTTTGGGAACGAGTCTAATTATAAATAGTGATCAGCAAAAGTGTGTATCATTTATGAGTTCTGTGTTATTTGCTTGGGCAAGGTCAAAGAGCACTTTTCTAAATCATTCTCCATCTGGATCCATATTTCGTAATATGTTTCTTTTATTAGTGATGTTTGCGGAGTCAAGCATCGCTGTAAATAATGCTCAACATCAGTAACACTGCAAACAGAAATATGCTCCAAAAATATTTTGCTAATGTCACCGTTAAGTTATGAAAACGTTGTTCTCTGAATGATTTGATTATTTTGCAAACATTATGGAAAAGTTGCTTCTGAATGTGATCTGACACTTGTAACTTGTGTTAATGTGTAAAAAAACATTATACGTCCAACTAAGATGTTTCAGAAAAACTAATGTTTTGAGAATGTTATTAAAGACCAGATAACTGAACAAAAATTATATTAATATTACTGAAAGTTAGTTCATAACTTTGAAAGAACCTTGCCATGAATATTCCCTGTTTGCTGAGCACAAGCCACCTAGCAACCGCATAGCAACACACTAAAAATATGGTTTATTTGGATGATTTTGGGAGGACTGGATTTTTTTCATTTTTTGGTGTTTTGACATCTATAAATAGCCTCTGTGTAATAATTACAAATTGTGAGTTCATATCTCATAATTCTGACTTTTTCTTTTATTTGAATTACATCTTGTGATTCAAACAAAATATAATAATGATATTTAAATCATTAAATATAATAATGATATTTGCTATATATATATCTCACAATTATGTCAAATAAAAAAGAAGCTTGTCTCTGCAACGTGATAATTAAATTATTGCCATTTTTATCTCAAATCAGACTTTTTCTAAGCAATTCTTAGAAGAAAATGTATAACTGTGAGATAGAAAGTTACAATTATCATTATAATTTGTATTTTATTTGCACAAAACAGAATTGTGAGATATAAGAGAAAAAAACTAATCGGAGACAAAAATTCTGAATTTTATATATTGCAATTCTGAGTTTTTAATCACACAATTAGACAATTCTACATGATCTCATATTTTCATAATTTTAACTCCGTGTTCTGATTTTCCTTTTTTTGAAATACATCTTGCAACTCTTTTTTTCTCACAAAACAAAAATAAGAAAGAGAACTGCTTCTTATCTCACAATTCTGTCAAATAAAAATAGAAATGTCCAACTAAAATGTTTCATAAAACACTTCACGGTCAATGAATAATTGTTTCTGTGCTATGTTTTGAGAACACGACTAAACGAACGTTTATTAACTTTACTAAAAGAATGTTTCCATTGCTAAGAAGTGTTGAGAATGCATAGCAACACACTAAAGTGTGGTGTATTTGGACTGATTTTGGGATGACTGTGAAGTAAGATGAACACTGAACATATGAATATGAACATATGAATATGTTCTATAGTGTGTCCTGGTTCAGTGGAGAGAAGCATGACCGTCTGAACCGCTTTGCTGGAAAGTTTAGACAGAATTTATTCAACTGCTAAATAAATGTGTACAAATGATTGTTTTTGTGTTTACTTGAGTTGAACGTATCTTTCCAGTGTTATAGGTTATTGAACGGGTTAACAGATACAATTAAAAATTACAGTATTTTATAATACATTAAAAGTTTTAATTAATACATTTTACAGTAAATTAAAAAGCTACTGAGTTGCATTACTATTACAGTTTACACTGTAATTCTACGGCTGAATACAGCATTAACTGTGCCTTCACAGCTAAATACAGTAACTCTACAGGAGCATACCGCTAAATCACAGTACACTGAAGAAACTACTGTAAAGTCCCAGTATACAGCTGTCATTTCACCAGTGGCGCCTGGTGCTAAACACATGTGGGGGGGGGGCGCAAACAAACTGAAAATACGGGCGATCTGGTCCAAGCTCCTTGATCCTTTTTCTTCTTCATCCGAACGCCTTGTGAAGGGTATTTTTGTAAAGATAAACCGAATGTTCTTTCATCTGGAGATATTGCGGTTACTTCCACATTAATTAATACCTGTCTGTCAACTGACGAGCTGCTGCTGAGTGGAACGAGAGTCGTTGAGAACGGTCCAATCACATGAGGCCAAACATATAAAAACAATATTGATTCGCTCTAACAACAAAAGTGGGAGGAGCCTGCGCCCCAAGGACAATTTCAAACAAGCCAATTAGAGCTTAGCCTCAAATCACATGCTTTTGAAAAGTTTGTGTACCTACATACACACTCATTAGTCCGGCGCCCCGCACACAAATATGAAGAAATATAGTTTACATTTTTGGATTTTCAATAAATTATAATATAACTAACAGTAGAATACTATGACTAAATGATTTTATTTAGTTAATTTTCCAGCTGCCACTGCATTTCACAATTATTTACTGTGAAAGTAATGCAACTAGTAGCCAGTAAATTATGGTCATGTTTTTTACAGTGTGGATCTTCATTCCTGGTGCTTTGACATCTATAATAGCCATTGTGCATTGATTTCCAAATAAACCTGGCTTCGCGCTTTCAATAAGGAGTTTGGCCCAAATCTTCCAGAACTGGACGGTCGCCTGGAAGCCTTCAGCCCGGACCGGCAACAGCTTGCCTGGATGACTGATGAATAATCCTTCAAGGATCATAATCTAGCATAATTAAAACATAATGCAATATATTGTTTTCCGCCGTTCGACTTCCACCTGAGTCGACCCGTGACGTGTTGCAATTAGCGGGATTTGACGCGCGCGGGCCGTGGCTTTAGTCACGCTGCAGTTACTATGGTGAAGTGCTATTTTCTCCCCGAGCCATTCGCTGGAAAACACAAAGAATGCTTTTACCTGCTTAAACATTAGCTCCATTATATAGAAACTCACTGCGAGTGTAGAAGCCCTGGTTTTGTCTGCCTGTTGCTATGACAACACATCGAGCCAAACGATAGGGAGACTTGGGTCACCGAGGAGCTTTTGGATTTGTGCCGATTACTGCACTCAACATCGCTGAGGTGAGAACGAGTCCGTCTCCTAGAATAACTCCACTAACGGTTCCCTACAGCTCTGAGTGTGTGTGTGTGTGTGTGTGTGTGTGTGTGTGTGTGTGTGTGTGTGTGTGTGTGTGTGTGTGTGAGTGTGTGAGTGTGTGTGTTAGGCCTGAAGAAGGAATGACAGATACTGTGTCATCTCTAATGTCATGTGTGTGTGTAAAATCAGACGCAAATGAACACAGAAGATCCTGCTGTACTTTGGCTTAATCAGTCAGGGTTTAAAAGTGCCAGCAAACAGGGAACAAAGTGCTCCCTAAATGTTAGGACAACATGTTTTTTTATGATTTTATGAATATCTTATATACGTTCTCAAAGTGTTCTGAGATCAACATTCTTGGACCGTCCTCGTGTTATTTGTACTTGAACATTCAAGGAAACGTTTTAACGTTCTTAGAATGTTGAAAATAAACATTCAATTAACATATTTTGAGAGAAAACACCAATTTTTTTTTCTTTTTCACATTTTTTTTCTTCAGTGAATTCTTTTTTCTCTGAATTACATCTAGCAGTTTACACCACTAAATTAAAAATCATAAAAATATTTTACCTCACAATTGTACGTTCATATCTCATAATTCTGAGTTTATATCAGAACAAAAAGCCTGAGTTGTGAGATAGAAAGTCACAATTATTTTGTAATCCTCTGTAAACTATAGAGATAACTATAAAGATAATGTTTTAAAAATCATTCTAAATTTAAAAGAAAAGCCATAAAACCATAACTATAATGATACAGAGGAACGATATGATTAATTGAATTTACTAAATTGAGTAAGTGGTTGCAATCAATTTATTTTAGATACATTTAAATAAACTAATTTAGTTGACTAACTTTCAACATTTGTATTTAATTAAATGTAGCTAAAATAAATAGTTTGCAACCACTTACCTTAAAAAAAATACCAGCAGATAAAAAAAACATTGGCATCCAATCAGAATCCTTTAAAGTCCTCAAGCATTTAAAGCGACAGACAACAATTAACAGAATGTCATTGTTCATTGATATGAAAGCCAAAATATAGACAGTAAGTGTGAACACGCCTAGTATACAGCTATAAGATGCATGTGAAGCAACTCAGATCATTTATGATGAATATATTAAACTTTGCTATCCTGGCATATCTGAAACATAATTGAGATTTTCCCAGGAAAAACATCGGAGAAGTTTCAGCTCCATTTGCTCCTCATTTCATCCGTCAGGCAGAAACAAGAGATATTCTGAAGTCCATTTTTCTGATTTCTCAGACTTGACATTTTCATTGTTTAATCTCATAGGTGATTATATTTCATTGCAGTAACGTTCACTTCGAACATTTACGATCCTTATCCTTGGATGTTTGGGCCACATTTCATTAAACACACAGCGGGCTGCAAACCCCAAATAAAAGAAGCGGCATAAATAAAGCCAAAACAGCCATCGAGCGCAGCTAATAATCGAACGCTCTTGACCTCAGAGAGGATTTCTTCAGTGAATGGAGCGCTAATGGACGATTCCCACAATGCAATGAGATTCACAAGAAAAAGAAACCAACTGTATGTGATCGCATCGGGAGGGTGAAGCCTCGCTCTCGCCACCTGTTATTTAGCGCTGATGGCTCGTCTGACGCGTCGGCACGGTTAAGCTGCGAGCAGAGGATGGGTACCAGCTGGGAGATGTGTTCACACATGCCCAGACACACACACACATATTAGTGTAATGAAATGTGTACAGATCGTAATTGCAGTAATAAGGGGCTGCTTCCCTCGAGGAGGCCTGTAAAAACAAGAACATGCAACCAGGCAGAAAAACAGCCAGAGAAAGACAGACACCAAACTCATTCTGTGCATCTGCTGTCCGGGCCCGGGACGCTTTTGTGTGCATCTGACATATCGTGTATTCTTCATATTGATTTTGTCATATGCACTCTTATAAATGAAGGTTCTTTATTGGCATCTATGAAGAATCTTTAGCACATAAGGTTCTTTATAGTTCGACTACAACATGGTTTTTCACACTCACTATAATGTAATTTAATGCAAATATTTATCGGACTTAGAAAGTGAGCTCAAGCACTCAGCACTGTTTTTCTGAATTAAATCCAATACTAGTTTTTCACTAATTTGGGATGTTGGTTCCAAAAATAGTCTGTTTTGCTCAAGCATATCACACTTTATCACTAAATATAATGCATTTTGTATCATTTTTGCTTTTGAGAACCATTTTTAAGGCGCAGAAGTCTTG
Source organism: Schizopygopsis malacanthus (assembly GCA_027474115.1). NCBI lineage: Eukaryota > Metazoa > Chordata > Actinopteri > Cypriniformes > Cyprinidae > Schizopygopsis > Schizopygopsis malacanthus. The sequence goes on from CM049866.1 coordinate 767,953, forward strand.
TATTCTCCCTTAATTAGCAGAAAAACGTCCACAAAGACAGGATTCCTCAAAGCCACACCTACAATACTGTTGAGAATACACAACTTTTCAGAATAATAATGATTGCATAACATAAAAAATAAAGATTGTTTCTAAAGTCAAAAGTCACATATCCTCCACAGTATTCTGGTGTAAATTAATGTATAGATGCTCTATAGATTAGATGCCAACATGGACGGGCAGTGTGACTTGCATATAAATTAATGTGGAAACATTACATTAAATTTGAACTGAAGTAGTAAAGAATAATAGGTAGAGTGATAGAAAGAGCAATTGAGAAAACGATGGAATGAGAGAACAACAGAGTGACAGAGTGATATATAGAGCAGCAGAACGATAAATCAATCAATGGAATGAAAGACAGAGCGACAGAATGATGGAGCAACAGACAGAGTGACAGAACGATAGATAAAGCAAAGGAATGGTAGACCAACAGAGTGATAGATATAGCAACACAATGATAGAGAGAGAACAACAGAGCGACAAAACAATAGATAAAGCGATGAAACGTTGGAGCGTCAACGATAGAGCGACATTACAACAGAGTGATAGAATGATAGACAGAGCGACAGAATAATGGAGCAACAGACAGAGTGACAGAACGATAGATAAAGCAAAGGAATGGTAGACAGACAGAGTGATAGATATAGCAACACAATGATAGAGAGAGAACAACAGATAGAGCGACAAAACAATAGTTAAAGCCATGAAACGTTGGAGCGTCAACGATAGAGCGACATTACAACAGAGTGATAGAATGATAGACAGAGCGACAGAATAATGGAGCAACAGACAGAGTGACAGAACGATAGATAAAGCAAAGGAATGGTAGACAGACAGAGTGATAGATATAGCAACACAATGATAGAGAGAGAACAACAGATAGAGCGACAAAACAATAGTTAAAGCCATGAAACGTTGGAGCGTCAACGATAGAGCGACATTACAACAGAGTGATAGAATGATGGATAGAGCGACAGAATAATGGAGCAACAGACAGAGTGACAGAACGATAGATAAAGCAAAGGAATGGTAGACAGACAGAGTGATAGATATAGCAACACAATGATAGAGAGAGAACACCAGATAGAGCGAAAAAACAATAGTTAAAGCGATGAAACATTGGAGCGTCAACGATAGAGCGACATTACAACAGAGTGATAGAATGATGGATAGAGCAACAGAACAATAGATAAAGCCATGAAATGGTAGAGCGACAAAAGTGATAGATATAGTGACACAATGTTAGAGCAACAGATAGATAGAGCGATATAGCCACAGAACACCAGATAGAGCGACAAAACAATAGTTAAAGCGATGAAATGTTGGAGCCTCAACGATAGAGCGACATTACAACAGAGTGATAGAATGATGGATAGAGCGACAGAATGATGGAGCAACAGACAGTGACAGAACGATAGATAACGCAAAGGAATGGTAGACCGACAGAATGATAGATATAGCAACACAATGATAGAGAGAGAACACCAGATAGAGCGACAAAACAATAGTTAAAGCGATGAAACGTTGGAGCGTCAACGATAGAGCGACATTACAACAGAGTGATAGAATGATGGATAGAGCAACAGAACAATAGATAAAGCCATGAAATGGTAGAGCGACAAAAGTGATAGATATAGTGACACAATGTTAGAGCAACAGATAGATAGAGCGATATAGCCACAGAACACCAGATAGAGCGACAAAACAATAGTTAAAGCGATGAAATGTTGGAGCCTCAACGATAGAGCGACATTACAACAGAGTGATAGAATGATGGATAGAGCGACAGAATGATGGAGCAACAGACAGTGACAGAACGATAGATAACGCAAAGGAATGGTAGACCGACAGAGTGATAGATATAGCAACACAATGATAGAGAGAGAACACCAGATAGAGCGACAAAACAATAGTTAAAGCGATGAAATGTTGGAGCGTCAACGATAGAGCGACATTACAACAGAGTGATAGAATGATGGATAGAGCGACAGAATTATAGATAAAGTTATGGAACAGCAGAGTGATGGATAGAGCAACAGAACAATAGCTAAAGCCATGAAATGGTAGAACGACGAAAGTGATAGATATAGTGACACAATGTTAGAGCAACAGATAGATAGAGCGATATAGCCACAGAACACCAGATAGAGCGACAAAACAATAGTTAAAGCGATGAAATGTTGGAGCCTCAACGATAGAGCGACATTACAACAGAGTGATAGAATGATAGACAGAGCGACAGAATGATGGAGCAACAGACAGTGACAGAACAATAGATAAAGCAAAGGAATGGTAGACCAACAGAGTGATAGATATAGCAACACAATGATAGAGAGAGAACACCAGATAGAGCGACAAAACAATAGATAAAGCGATGAAACGTTGGAGCGTCAACGATAGAGCGACATTACAACAGAGTGATAGAATGATGGATAGAGCGACAGAATTATAGATAAAGTTATGGAACAGCAGAGTGATGAATAGAGCAACAGAACAATAGCTAAAGCCATGAAATGGTAGAACGACGAAAGTGATAGATATAGTGACACAATGTTAGAGCAACAGATAGATAGAGCGATATAGCCACAGAGCAACAGATAGAGCAACAAAATGATAGATCAAGTGAAGAAATGATGGAGTGATAGAGAGACAGAATGATGGATACAGCAACAGAATGATAGATAAAGTGATGGAACCACAGAATGATAGCGCAACATAACAATAGATAGCACTACAGAACGATAGCTAAAGCGATTGAATGGTAGAGCGACAGAATGATAGATAAAGTGATGGAAAGATGAGACGTTGACGAGCTAAAATTAATATCTGATGATAAAACTATGACGGAATGTCTTCTTTAACAAGACGAGACGGGACTAAAATGTTATTTGAGGACTACCGGACATTCAAAATACATCCTATAGGCTAAGTTAACTGTCTAAAATGTGCGTCTCTGTCATTATATAAGAGGCGTTTGTATAGCTAGTCTCAGTATAGCATCCGCAGTGAACGGATAGACTACCAAAACACGAACTAGTGATCTGAAACAATGGCCTCAGCACCTGAAGAGTTAGAGACTCGGTGACCAGACGTCCCGTTTCTCCCGGGAGTCACAATTCGTTGTCGATTAACTAAGTTAGTGGAGAAGGCGGCATACAGCGCGTGATCAATACACACAGCAGTCCACGTGTCTGTCGTGTCGAGTATCTCACGTAAATACAGTCGGTTATGGCTTAAGTGAGCGTGAACAGGTGGGTGAACACAATGTGTGTGTCAGTATTACATGCATACCTTCCGTCTTAAAGAGACAGTGTTCCTAATTATCTGTGTCTTCAGTGTTAGCCAACAAAGATGTTAAATGTATACTTAAGTAAACCTACTGTATCTGAAATTTTTTTTAATTTGTATCTCTACCAAAAAATGAAATTTATTCCAGTTTTTCCAAATTCAATCCTTTTTCAATCCAAATTTCTCATAAGCTTAATTGATTTGGTCTAAAGAGAGAAGAATTTATGACTAGTTTTGTTTGAATACTACATATAAAATGTAGTAAAATATAAATGTTGGTAACTGCAGTTTGACTAAAAGTTGACAAAAATGCAATGACTTTTCGTCGACTAAAACTATGAAAGACTCAAATGACAAAAATGTGACTAAGACTATTAAGCATTTTCATCTCAAGATAAAGACTAAGACTAAAAAAATGCCAGCCAAAATTAACACTGCGGTAGAGTGACAGATAGAAAGAGCGCCAGAACGATGGAAAATGTGAAGTTTTTATTGGTATTTTTTATATAATAATTTTTTGCAAATAAGCAGAAATTATTTGTAAAGATGCAGGTCTGTGTTATTTAGAAAATGAACGACCCGAGCAGGCACACAACACATAAGACGTTGATATTTGGTTAAATTTTGGTTGTGACGTTGGGTGACCAAAACTCAAAGTAAATTCAACATCTAATGCCGATGTTAAATTGATGTCGAATACCGACGTCAGCTGACGTTGAGATTTTGTTGTTTTTAGGTTGTGTGACCAAAATCCTACGTCAAATACTGACGTCAACCCATTTACATTTTTCAACCAAAATGCAAAACCTATCCGACATCATGTCCAACGTCAGCTTGACATTATATAGACGTCTGGTGCCTGCTGGGAAAGTGTGAATAACATTGTGGTATTCATCAAGAAACAGTGGTTCAATCCTTTTAAATCTGTCCTGAATGATCCAAAAACTCACTCAAAAGACACTCACTGGTCTCCACCTGCTGCTGTAATGATGTAACCTACAGAATTAATCTAAATGCAAGATTTGAGTCACAATCCACTATCATTGTATTATAATCACAATGCAGTGTAAATGTTCATGTTTCATTATTTAACATCTGTATTACCTGCAGATGGCTGTGCATCTCATGATGAAACCGCTTCACATCATCACAGTCTGTCTGGCTCTTAAAATAAAGAGAAATAAAAGTTTTTTACGCAGCGGCAATAAGCACAGATTTGATTTGGAACACAGACTCCTCATTCTCTCACTCCCTCTCTCTCACACACTCGTTTAAAACAATATGCCCTATTTTGAGAAAGCGCAGCATCTGTGTTCTATAAATTTGCGAGTGTTATCTTCAGTCGGCTTCCCAATGAGCTGGAAAAGCAGACGAGAGGAATCCGGCTCATTCCGAGTGATGTCAGCTGCATTCTAATGTCTGATGATTGCATCTCCTCCTAAAATGTCAAGTGCATTTCCATTTAAAGTGCTTGCTTAAACACCCATGAAGAGAGGACACACGTGCACAAAGGCATGAAGAGGGAGTCTCTCAAATCACCTTTTTCCCGCAGCACCTTTAGACAATGCCTGCTACTGCTGCGTCTCTCCCTAAAGATAGAAGCTGGGCGCCGACACCATCCCACACACATGTACGTGTATATATCATTTGTTCACCTCAAGATAGGAGCTGTATATTACATATATTATCTCCCTGCTGCGTTGAACTCAGGTGAGTCATCGATTCAGTCCATATTTATAGTGTCAGAAATTACAATTTGAACATACATAATTAAATTCCCACCTGCTAAGTTCAGTTTTTTGACAGGTTATTGAATATTGCAACACTCAAATGACATTTTTTGTCAAGGTAAATTACTAACAAACTTTCTGGGCCTACCAAAAATGCTAAATTGCATGCAAAAACCGTATAAAGCATGCTCTATCATATTTGATACGCACATTTCTAAGGTTTCAAACATGATAAAAACTAAGCAACATCAACTTACTGAGAAATATTGTTGGGCGATATAGATATATATTTATATCATTATATCAAATCTGGATGTTTTGAGGAGTGTTTGTTACTTTCACTGTTCCTCAGCGGAGGAATGATCTTCATCACATCTTCTGAGGAGCGTTTGTTACTTTCACTGTTCCTCAGCGGAGGAATGATCTTCATCACATCTTCTGAGGAGCGTTTGTTACTTTCTCTGTTCCTCAGCGGAGGAATGATCTTCATCACATCTTCTGAGGAGCGTTTGTTACTTTCACTGTTCCTCAGCGGAGGAATGATCTTCATCACATCTTCTGAGGAGCGTTTATTACTTTCACTGTTCCTCAGCGGAGGAACGATCTTCATCACATCTTCTGAGGAGCGTTTGTTACTTTCACTGTTCCTCAGCGGAGGAACGATCTTCATCACATCTTCTGAGGAGCGTTTGTTACTTTGACTGTTCCTCAGCGGAGGAACGATCTTCATCACATCTTCTGAGGAGCGTTTGTTACTTTCACTGTTCCTCAGCGGAGGAATGATCTTCATCACATCTTCTGAGGAGCGTTTGTTACTTTCACTGTTCCTCAGCGGAGGAACGATCTTCATCACATCTTCTGAGGAGCGTTTGTTACTTTCACTGTTCCTCGGCGGAGGAATGATCTTCATCACATCTTCTGAGGAGCGTTTGTTACTTTCACTGTTCCTCAGCGGAGGAACGATCTTCATCACATCTTCTGAGGAGCGTTTGTTACTTTCACTGTTCCTCAGCGGAGGAACGATCTTCATCACATCTTCTGAGGAGCGTTTGTTACTTTCACTGTTCCTCAGCGGAGGAATGATCTTCATCACATCTTCTGAGGAGCGTTTATTACTTTCACCGTTCCTCAGCGGAGGAACGATCTTCATCACATCTTCTGAGGAGCGTTTGTTACTTTCACTGTTCCTCAGCGGAGGAACGATCTTCATCACATCTTCTGAGGAGCGTTTGTTACTTTCACCGTTCCTCAGCGGAGGAATGATCTTCATCACATCTTCTGAGGAGCGTTTGTTACTTTCACTGTTCCTCAGCGGAGGAATGATCTTCATCACATCTTCTGAGGAGCGTTTATTACTTTCACTGTTCCTCAGCGGAGGAATGATCTTCATCACATCTTCTGAGGAGCGTTTGTTACTTTCACTGTTCCTCAGCGGAGGAATGATCTTCATCACATCTTCTGAGGAGCGTTTGTTACTTTCACTGTTCCTCAGCGGAGGAACGATCTTCATCACATCTTCTGAGGAGCGTTTGTTACTTTCACTGTTCCTCAGCGGAGGAACGATCTTCATCACATCTTCTGAGGAGCGTTTGTTACTTTCACTGTTCCTCAGCGGAGGAACGATCTTCATCACATCTTCTGAGGAGCGTTTGTTACTTTCACTGTTCCTCAGCGGAGGAACGATCTTCATCACATCTTCTGAGGAGCGTTTGTTACTTTCACTGTTCCTCAGCGGAGGAATGATCTTCTGAGGAGCGTTTATTTCTTCATCTCTCGATCATTATATGTGTGGATCATTTACTGAGACATATTACTGGATATAGAGATATTTAGATCATGTTATGTCAGTATCTGCTGTACTGTTATAAACATCTCCTTGATTTACATCACAAGCAGCAGAATTTCATCATTTAAAGATCAGCAGCTGCACCGAATCGCATGCTTTTGCTCATTTTGGGCCAATTTTTCCTCCATATTCTCACTGTATCAGACTATATGAGTCATAAAAGCCTGATGCATCACACATCATACTTTTTAGACTTTATAGATTGCCTAAATGTTCAGTAAAAAAATAAATTATACAAAAACAGATAATTTCCTAAATATGTCAAGCTTTGCGGGTTTAAATCAGTATGAAATATTAAGTGTTGCACAGCCTCATTTTTATTTACCTAAAATTTAACATGGCATCTTCACTGAAAAGAGCTCTAATGCCACGAAATAAATAAATTATGAAATCCTTAATTGCATTAGCAAGCGGCATGAAGGATTATACCAAGATCAGACAAGACCAACGACGCACTTTTCATCTTAAGTCATTAGAAATGTAAAATGACACACTTGAATAAAACTGGAGTGAACGGCGCCATCCTGTGCCAACGAATGCTGCGAACCTCCTCCAGCATCCATCACGCCCGCGTCCTCTGCCTCTTTTCCTGAGGCCTATAAACAACATAACTGATGCGTCGTGCGGAAGCATCATAAGGGAGATTTATTGAATGACACGTTTGGCCGTGCATCAGCCCTCTCGTTTGATACATTCTATTTAATTAGGTCGCTGATGTAGAAATGTTTGCTGTGATGAAAAGGTAAAGGCAAGCTCACACGCACCATAAATAACCCGCGTAACGACAGCAGTTTAATGTCCAATTAGATTAAAAGGGTCTGAGAAACAATGGCGCATTGTAGACGGACGCCTTAAGAGACATTGATGGAAACGAAACGGATTCATTAGTTGCATCAAAACATGACTTATCAACAGCTCTGACCGGCTTGAACTCGTCCGGCGTGATTGATTTGGAGCTCTGAGAAAAAACAAGTACATAAAGTTTGACATGCATTTACATTTACACGCATGAAGCAGCGTTCTCGTGCGTTTATGGAGAAAACGTGGCTGTCATTCCCATAACTTTGGCAGGTGAAAACCCTCAAAATGAACCTTTTCAAGGTTCCAAAAGGGGTTTTCAGAGAAGAAGAACTATTGTTTGGTTCCCAAAAGAACCCTTCGGTTAACGGTTTCTAAAAGAACTATTTTTTCTTAGTGTGAAGAACATTTTTAGAAGACTCTTTCCACTATAAAGAACCTTGCAATGGAAAGTTTCTTCATAGAAACAAGGGTTGCAGTTCAGAAGCTTTATGTTTAAGAGTGTAGAGAAAATGCTGCGTTTTCAAAGACAAAACAACACTTTTCACATGCCATAGAAGAACCACTTTGGGTTCCTCAAAGAACCTTTCACTGATCAGTCCTAAGCTTTTAAAAAAAAACACAGGTTCTTTATTAGCATCGATGGTTTCATGAAGACCCTCGTTCACATTCATGGAATTAAAAAGGTTCTTTATACTGGATGGAAAAAGTTCTTTAGATTATTCAAATGTTCTTCACATTAAGATAAAACAGAATGGTTCCACTAAAAGATCCTCGGAGGAACCCTGATTGGTTCTTCTACTGTATTGCTTGCTAGATTTCATTTATGTATGTTTGCTTATTTGAATCATCCCCTTCAATGTCTCTGATGATTACGACCATAATAACTGAGCCTCAGTTTAATGTCCTGCCGAATCCATTCATGATGAGGCTGCTACACTGAAAAAACAAATGATTAATTGAATTTACTAATATTTTTAAAGATAAGTGTTACTAAGGGGTAGAGTTTAGAGCAACTTTACCACTCACAAGGTGCATGAAAACAACTAAATACAGGAATGTGAGGAATAATTACAGCACTACTTGTGATAAGGAGATATTTTTTCTCAGGGAATTGTTCCTCACATTAAGATAAGTGGTTGCAATCTATTTATTTTAGCTACATTTAAATAAACTAATACAGTTGACTAACTTTCAACATGTTTTTTTTTATGCAGCTAAAATTATTTTTTGCAACCACTTACCTTAAAAAAATATTTTTGTATCATTTCTTTTCAGTGTATGACAGACTTCCACAGTTAACCTGCAGCCAAACTACAGCAACAACAGAGCAGCAGTGGACCGAGCACATGGCTCCTCCCATCAACTGCAACCGACCAATCACACAGCTCCAGTCTGAGACGCTCCACAGAGACGTCCAGAACTTCAGCCAAGGACAGAAGAACGTGCGGCGTCTGGGTCCGAATCAGCTTCATTTAAGAGTCTGCTTATTCAAGCACAACCTCGAGCTCAGACACACTTCAGGAGGAAGAACACCATCAACATCTTAACAATCCACACAAAGTGTTTCTCTTGTATAATAAAACAAGGCCGCTGTCGGCTTTGGCTCGCCCAGCTGGGTTTAAATACAGTATAAATGTATTAATATCATTGATTTGACTGCACTGACCCCATCAGATGAGAACAAAACTTGAACTGAACTGATTAACGACACTATTGTCTTCTGCTTTAATTCTCAACATTAACACTGTTGTTGTTTTTTACTGTTTAATAGAAGAAAATATGTATTATATAAAGCACTAAATAAATGTGACTTAATAAGAGATTAAATATAAAAATATATTAAATAAACAAATATATCAATTCTAGCCATATATGTTAAATATGCTAAATATATGTTGTAAACCATGAAGCTCAGGGAATATATTTTTGAATTGATAATGCTTTAAAAACATATATTTACATATTTTTTTTATATATTTTAAAATATATACAAAAACTGGACAAAAATGTTTTGGTAGAAAATATATGTACGTAAACATTTTATCAAAATCAAACATAATTGTTATTAATTTTTCTATATTTTAAATTATATAAATAAAAAAAGTTTCCCCCCCTATATGGGATCTGTTCAAGAAGACAAGTTTCACTTAATGTTTATTCTGATTATTATGTCACACAGTTTTTATCATCTACAAACCAGCACCAAGATCTGTCTGTCAAATGAAGCTTTGAGAAATGTATTAAAATTAATATGGACTCAAAATGTAACAGTGTGTTTCGGGTTAAATGTTGCAGTCTATCAGTAGTTTTACTATAGTTAAAAATACAAAAATTTATCTTTACTACACTGTAAAAAAAAAAAAAAGTTACTTTAAAAAATATATATTTTTGTTATATAAACTTAAAACGGTTTAAAAAACTCAAAAATCTGCTGAAGCTGGTAAGCCTTAAACTTTTTTACAGTGTAGTTATTAAAGATAATCCCACTTCAAACTGATAGTTCCCCTGAAAAATTATCATTTCTGGATGAACTGTTACTTTAAAAATATTAAACGTAAAAAAATGGAATGTTTTTAAATGGAAAAAAAGTCTTGTTTTCATTAAAATATCTAAAAATTCTTAAACCAAGATACATTTACTTGAGAAGTAACATGAATGACTTCGGTTATTGAGTCTTCCTTTCTGAAATAATAATAATACAAAAATCTTTAAAATGAAGTGAGCTTATACTTAAAACAAGAAATAATATCTGTAAGCGAGGTCAGAAAAAAATGTATGTAGTTCAAAGGGAAAATACGTTTATGTTTATGACCCATTAGCAGAACATTGTTCTTGTTTTAGGTATTTTAATCAATTTCTCAGTAAACAAGACTTTATAGGCTATCTTCAGTAATTTAGTTCATCACATAAATCTATCTTTAAGATTTTTTTAAGGCGATACTGAAGGAAAAGCATTGTTTGCAGTGAAATAAGTGTCTTGTATAGTTCACTTTTATTTCAGAGGAAAGTTAGTGAAGAAACAGTATCCGAGTACCTTCACCAACATTAAACCCACCATAAACAAGCACACGTCGAAAATTATTATGCATGACGCTTTCACGATTTGTATTATTTCATAATGGAATTAAACTGATTATGAGCGCATGGTATCCTATAATCACGACTTCAAAAGCAGATCATTACAGCACCGATGAAGACGAGGAGACGCAAGATTACGGTAATTAAACCTCGGTCCCAGAGGAGAGCCGCTAACCAACCCGTCCATCAGACTAACTACCCGCTCATTACACAGATCTCAGAGAAAAGCTGAAGAGGAACTCATCTGATGCCTCCGTTCTCTGTGGCGTTAATCAATGTTATCATTTCACACAGACGCTCAGAAGAGCTTCACCCCGCCGGCTACATCGTTTCTGAACGCTCTGCACTTTCTGCTGCTGTGACATGAGTTTATCTAAAGCCCTTAGAAAGGCTGTTAAACCCCAGAATCAGTCACATTCACACAGCATCCGATCATTAAGAGTCAGACGCGAGTCCTCAGATATCACAAATATAAGGTTCTGAAACATTAGAAAACGTTATTTCATATATGCACTCTGGGTGTTTAAGACTTAACATGTTTTTAAAAGTGTTTCGGTAACACTTTATAATAACGGCACGCTATGAGGTAAGCATTAGTAAATAGTCAGTTCATTCTTTATAAAGCATTGTCCCAACATTAACAGTTATTAGTAAGCAGTTTATAAATACAGCTATATATGCCTTGTTCTTGATTTATAAACATATCTATTATAAAGAAGATTTAAAGGCTCAGTTATCTTTCTAACAGAAAAAAATAAACTAACAACACAGAGGGATTCAGAAATATTGATTTCAAGATACAAAAAAAGTAACTGTACACTTTAATTATTTTTATTTTATATTTCTTTTTTTATCAAGTGCACAGTTGCATTTTTTTGCATCTTGAAAACAATATTTCTGAGTTCTGTATCCCTCGGTGTTGTGTTTGTTTAACTTCTCTGTTTGGGAGATAACTGAGTCTTTAAATCTGCTTTATTAATGCTTTATAAGATATAAATAGTCCTCACTTTAGATGAGCTCACACAAATATATGACTGGCAACTGATAAATGCATTATAACTACCTGACTTAATCATGAATTACAGAAGGGATATGTGTTAATAAAGCATTGATTAACACACTGAGCAGTTATTATCATGCGGCTAAATGATACGATTTAAAAATGTACATTTAAATAGTTTATTAATCATTTACTTACACTTTCTAAATGATCTTATGAACCACTGACAACGATGAAATAACTCGTTTGTAGCATACATAATGTAATAATTTTGAAATGATCATTAATAAAGTATGAAAATACAATTATTAAACATTATTGATATGCTCAAGAACAAAACATTTATAGCTGTTTTTATAAACTGCTTACTAATGCCTATTAATGCTTTATAAATGATGAATTGACTGTTTACTAATGATTAACTAATGATTCATAGTGTGCAGTTATTATAAAGTGTTACTGTTTTTTCTTGGTTATTGTGAACATCAGAGAAAACATTAAGGGAATGTTTCTTTTTACAAACAATGTTACTTTTGAATGTTTTCGGAACGCTTTTTATCTTTAGAGAAAACACTGAAGGAACTTTCCATTTGATCACAAACATGGGAATGTTACTTTGAATGTTCAAAACGTGTTTGTCTTGGTTAATTGCAAACGTTAGAGAAAGCATTAAGGCAATGTTCCTTTTTATTATTTTGCAAACATTATAGGAACACTGTTTTTGAATATTTGACCGTTCGAAGTTTCCATTTGATCACAAACATGTGAATGTTACTTTTGAATCTCTCTGAAAGTTCGGAAACATGTAACATTTTAGACATTATTGAACTAAAACATTCAGAAAAAAAAAAATCCATGAACGATGTATAAATCATTTTTTGAGAACTTTATTAAAGACCAGAACAAACATTAAATTATGTTACTGGTAGAAAGTTTGTTCATAACCGAGAAAACCGTGCTAGAATATGAAAGGTCTCTATTTGGGTCAGGAATATTGTTAGATATTATTATATATATAGAATATTTTAGAGTCTCTTATGCTTACCAAAAGTGTAAAACAATTTGAAATATTATAACAATTTAAAAAACTGTTTTCTATGTGAATATCTGTTAAAATGTCATCTATTTTCAGCATCATTACTCCAGTCTTCAGTGTCACATGATCTTCAGAAATCATAATAATATGCTGATTTGCTGCTCAAGAAACATTGCTGATTATTAGTGCAAACCATTGTGGAAACCGTGATACATTTATTTGAAATAGAAATCTTTTGTCACATTATAAAAGCCTTCACTGTCACTTTTGCTCAATGTAACGCATCCTTGCTGAATAAAAGTATTCATTTCTTTCAACTTTTGACCGTAGTGTATACACATATAAATTCCCTGATGACTGCCTCTTCTAATCATCATCTGGAGCAGGAGGCGTTTAGCACACGAGAGGAAGAGAACAGAAGTCATTACAGCACGCGGGCTCCGCTGGGAATCCAGCGCTCGCACGGATACGAGGAAACAATCCACGGCGGACTGATAGGAGAAAAGAAGTTAATTACACAGGTAAGCCTCGGGGGGTTCATGTAAAACGCCTGTGGAGGAGGAACAACCTCTGCAGACGACCCCGAGCTACACGCCTCTGCTTACCCAGACAGAAAATCTGATTGCCTTTGGAGTTTCTCCGGAATGCTCGTATTCTCGCTCCGGGACACAGAGTCACCCGGAACGCATTAGAATAGCTGCATGGTTTTGGATTGGGGGCGGGGAAGGGGGCGGAGCTCTAGGATGAGTGACAGGACGAACACAAACTAGATTTAATGACATTTTTGAATTGCAACCGGTAGCTTGATACATTAAAATTCAGGGACGTCAAATTATTTAAATAGAAATGTGCTTATTTTACCTTGCCGTGGCAGGCATTTCTACTCAATGTCATGAGTTCTGGGATGCTTGGATTGATTGACCGGAACGTCAGGAACGTCAAACACAGAATGGACGTCTGTCAGGGCAGACGGATGGAAATGAAAATGAGTCTGAAGAGCAGAAGTACAGGTTTTTTTTACTGTAACACACACTGATGTTGATCATTAAGACACTCTTATTTAAAATCTTTCTAACAGAAATATGTGGATAAATCAGACTCAAACAGTACCGTACGTCTATTAATCACTGCCTTGTTTTCATTCACATTAAATAAAATCATTTAATTTAGCATTAGAGTCATGTGAAACACATGAACACGGTCTTGTTCGACAGTACAAATCATAAATCAAGATACAAGCTAAATGACTGAAGATTGTAAGTGTTGCTTTCTGAAAAATGTATAAAAATGATGTGTGTTTATGCTTAAAATAAGAAAAGAAATCTGCAAATGATGTCAGAAAAACACTTAATTCAATGATAAACAAGATTCTTTCTCTAACACAATGGAAGCTTTTCTATTAATCAATAACTCAATTAATTTAGATACATTTTTCAGAAAAAATACGGCTTATGTTATTTTGCTTCTTAACCATAAATAGTGTTACTTGAAATAAAATAATTGTTAACTGAAATATAATATTGAAAACATTATTTCAACTTTAGGTTCCAAGGCAGCATTTCTTTTTTAATTAAATTTTTATTTATTTATTTTTATTACAAAAAATTATGGAAGCCCTTTAAAAAATTAAAAAGGTATTTGTGACTATTTATCTCACAATTCTGACTTTTTTTTCATAATTGCGTGATATAAGTTTGCAATTCTGAGAACATATCAGTCCCCCCCCCCTTAAAACTGGACTTTAACTCGCAATTGCGAGTTAATATCTCACGATTCTGAGAAAAAAAATCAGAATTGTGAGAGAAAAAAAATCTGAATTGTGAGGAAAAAAATAAGAATTGAGAATTTATATCACGTAATTCTGTGAAAAACAAGTCAGAATTGTGCGATAAAAAAAGGCAATAACTTTTTTTTAAATTCAGTGTTGGAAATGGGCTTCCATAAAAATTATATTAAAATGAATATAGACAAAAAAAATCCTAAGAATATCAAAAACACACAACAAAGTTACTAAAACAAGACTGAAATTCATGTACTGGAAAACAAGACAAACACACTAAGTAATAAAAACTGCTTTTTTTTTTTTTTTTTTGTAAGCTTGATTTCATGCAAACTGAAATGTGCCAGAATTCAATTTCATTTGCAATGCAACTCAATGACGTCTTCAGTCTTTTCTCTTTCAGATCATCTACTGTCATGGCACGAGAAGTCGGTTCATGTAAAGTCATGGTTGATGTTTGTCGTCTCACTGTTAAACTCAGCAGACACGAGTTCATAAGACCTTACAGTTGTTGCCAGATTTGTCCCTGCAGGAACATCACCCGTCCCCATGAACTCTGACTCGGATCTGTCTCATCCACTCAACGGCAGTCTGAGAAGAGAGATCTATCACGCGCGGCTCGTCCATTACAGCGACAGAGCGACGGCCGATGAGGAAATACATCAGACCAAGAGCCTCTCAGAGCCTTAACAAGCCTCGTCTGCTGCCAATGAGCTCAACACTCACTCCCTGCATCTAACACAGAACTGATAGAGACAGCCACTTCCTCTCGAAGGCTTTATGACCTCATAAAGACAGATCAAATGTGACCTTGGAGCACAAAACCAGTCTTAAGTAACTGGGGTATATTTGTAGCAATAGCCAACAATACATGGTATGGGTCAAAATTATTGATTTTTCTTTTACGCCAAAAATCATTAGATATTAAGATCATGTTCCATGATGTAAATTTCCTATCGTAAATATATAAAAACATAATTTTTGATTAGTAATATGCATTGCTAAGAACTTCATTTGAGCAACTTTAAAGATGATTTTCTCAATATTTAGATTTTTTTGCATCCTCAGATTCTATATTTTCAAATATTGTCCAATCATAACAAACCATACATCAATGGAAATACTATTTATTCAGCTTTCAGATGATCTATACATCTCAATTGACACTTATGACTGGTTTTGTGGTCCTGGGGCATAAATAACACACGGTTCACAGAGGTGCAGCTGTTATTGTGATGAGCGACTTCATCTAAGTCTGATATTCATCAAGACTTCATCACTGAAAGTTTGCATGTGTGTTTTGTTAAGGCTTTTATAACTCATATAGTCTTACACGGTGAGAATATGAAGGAAAAAACTGCTTAATTTATTCAGAGACTCAAACTGAGCAAACTCTGATGCAGCTGCTGATATTTATATGATGAAATTCTGCTGCTTGTGATGTAAATCAAGGAGATGTTTATAACAGTACAGCAGATACTGACATAAAATGATCTAAATATCAGTCGTCGCTCAATATATCCAGTAATATGTCTCAATAACATGAGATGTAAATGATCCACACATATAATGATTGAGAGATGAATAAATAAACGCTCCTCAGAAGATGTGATGAAGATCGTTCCTCCGCTGAGGAACAGTGAAAGTAACAAACGCTCCTCAGAAGATGTGATGAAGATCATTCCTCCGCTGAGGAACAGTGAAAGTAATAAACGCTCCTCAGAAGATGTGATGAAGATCGTTCCTCCGCTGAGGAACAGTGAAAGTAATAAACGCTCCTCAGAAGATGTGATGAAGATCGTTCCTCCGCTGAGGAACAGTGAAAGTAACAAACGCTCCTCAGAAGATGTGATGAAGATCGTTCCTCCGCTGAGGAACAGTGAAAGTAATAAACGCTCCTCAGAAGATGTGATGAAGATCGTTCCTCCGCTGAGGAACAGTGAAAGTAACAAACGCTCCTCAGAAGATGTGATGAAGATCGTTCCTCCGCTGAGGAACAGTGAAAGTAATAAACGCTCCTCAGAAGATGTGATGAAGATCGTTCCTCCGCTGAGGAACGGTGAAAGTAACAAACGCTCCTCAGAAGATGTGATGAAGATCGTTCCTCCGCTGAGGAACAGTGAAAGTAATAAACGCTCCTCAGAAGATGTGATGAAGATCGTTCCTCCGCTGAGGAACAGTGAAAGTAACAAACGCTCCTCAGAAGATGTGATGAAGATCGTTCCTCCGCTGAGGAACGGTGAAAGTAACAAACGCTCCTCAGAAGATGTGATGAAGATCGTTCCTCCGCTGAGGAACAGTGAAAGTAATAAACGCTCCTCAGAAGATGTGATGAAGATCGTTCCTCCGCTGAGAGAAACAGTGAAAGTAATAAACGCTCCTCAGAAGATGTGATGAAGATCGTTCCTCCGCTGAGGAACAGAGAAAGTAACAAACGCTCCTCAGAAGATGTGATGAAGATCATTCCTCCGCTGAGGAACAGTGAAAGTAACAAACGCTCCTCAGAAGATGTGATGAAGATCATTCCTCCGCTGAGGAACAGTGAAAGTAATAAACGCTCCTCAGAAGATGTGATGAAGATCGTTCCTCCGCTGAGAAACAGTGAAAGTAACAAACGCTCCTCAGAAGATGTGATGAAGATCATTCCTCCGCTGTGGAACAGTGAAAGTAATAAACGCTCCTCAGAAGATGTGATGAAGATCATTCCTCCGCTGAGGAACAGTGAAAGAAACAAACGCTCCTCAGAAGATGTGATGAAGATCATTCCTCCGCTGAGGAACAGTGAAAGTAATAAACGCTCCTCAGAAGATGTGATGAAGATCGTTCCTCCGCTGAGGAACAGTGAAAGTAACAAACGCTCCTCAGAAGATGTGATGAAGATCGTTCCTCCGCTGAGGAACAGTGAAAGTAACAAACGCTCCTCAGAAGATGTGACGAAGATCGTTCCTCCGCTGAGGAACAGTGAAAGTAATAAACGCTCCTCAGAAGATGTGATGAAGATCGTTCCTCCGCTGAGGAACAGTGAAAGTAACAAACGCTCCTCAGAAGATGTGATGAAGATCGTTCCTCCGCTGAGGAACAGTGAAAGTAACAAACGCTCCTCAGAAGATGTGATGAAGATCGTTCCTCCGCTGAGGAACAGTGAAAGTAACAAACGCTCCTCAGAAGATGTGATGAAGATCGTTCCTCCGCTGAGGAACAGTGAAAGAAACAAACGCTCCTCAGAAGATGTGATGAAGATCGTTCCTCCGCTGAGGAACAGTGAAAGAAACAAACGCTCCTCAGAAGATGTGATGAAGATCGTTCCTCCGCTGAGGAACAGTGAAAGTAACAAACGCTCCTCAGAAGATGTGATGAAGATCGTTCCTCCGCTGAGGAACAGTGAAAGTAATAAACGCTCCTCAGAAGATCCTGATGATCAGATTTGAGAATAAAACATGAATCAAGTAAAGCTGAGCTGCTTCAGAAAGTGTTCATCTGGAGATATTACTGCAGTTATTGTAAATTAGCCACAGTATTTCAATACAACGAATCCGTGGATGTGTGTGTTATTGTACGCAATCGTATATAGATGATATGAGAGTTTGTGCTGAACGCGCTCCGGCAGTATTATGGGCTGTGTTGGTTTGTGCTCGTTATGCAGCAGATGATCTTCTATAATTAAGCAGCAGACAAATAAAACAAAGACAGGCCGGATTCTAAAGGCTCATTTAAAGGTCTTTTAATGAGTCCTTGTCCCGACATTTAGAGCGGATATCAGCGCAGGGCATGTTCGGTAAATCAAGGCTCATAAAGTGAATAATATGATTGCCGATGATTCGAGGAAATGTCAGCTCCCAGCACTGCAGGAGAGACGTGTACACCTCTCAAACACACACACATGAGGAAAACACTTCCAGAACTGTGCAGCCCATCCAATTAATAGATCCAAGTGGTTTCCTAAAAGTGTTGTACCTTCAAATAAATGAACAGAAGGATATAAAGTTCAAGAGCTCTGAGAAGAGCCATGCTTGAAAAAACGGGTTAGTTAGCAACGTTTGCATCAAAGCAGGGATATTATAGTTAACTAAAACTAAACCTGAAAATAAAATCATTAAAAACAACATTTTACTACTTGAAATAAAATAAAATAAAATTTAATTATAACATATATCAACTATATATATTAGTCCTGTTAATCACGTCCAAAATTAAAGTTTTGTTTACATAATATATATGTGTGTGTGCTGTTTATATTTATTATGTATGTATAAATACACACACATGCACGCACATATTTCAGAAATATATGTTGTTTTTATATATGAAATATATTTATTCATAATATAAATTATATGAATATACATATAGACATGTAAATACTTTCAAAATATACATAATAAATATACAAAGAACACAGATATATTGCGCAAACAAAAACTGTTATTTTGGATGCGATTAATCGTTTGACAACACTAATATATATATATATACAGTATGTACACACAGTGGATATAAAAAGTCTACACACCCCTGTTAAAATGCCAGGTTTCTGTGATGTAAAAGAAACGAGACCAATATAATATCTGAACTTTTTCCAACTTTTATGTAAACTTTAACCTGTACAACTCAATTAAAAAACAAACTGATATATTTTAGGAAAGAGGGACTACAAATAATACACTAGAATAATGTGGTTGCATAAGTGTGCACACCCTCTTATGACTGGGGATGTGTTCAGACCGAAGCAATCACACTCAGACTCGTGTTAAACAGGAGTCAGTACACACCTGCCATCATTTAAAGTGCCTCTGGTTAAACCCAAATACAGTTGAGCTGTTCTAGCAGGCTTTTCCTGACATTGTCTTACAGCAAAAGCCATGGTCCGCAGAGAGCTTCCTAAGCATCAGAGGGATCTCTTTGTTAAAAGTATCAGTCAGGAGAAGGGTACAGAAGAATTTCCAAGGCACTAGATATACCCAAGAACACAGTGAAGACCGTCATCATCAAGTGCAGAAAAAATATAGCACAACAGTGATATTACCGAGCACTGGATGTCCCTCCAAAATGGATGAAAAGATGAGAAGAAAACTGGTAATTAAAGGAGCTGCAGGAGAGCACTGGCTGTGTAGTACATGTGACAAAATTATCCCTTATTCTTCATATGTTTGGGCTATGTGGTAGAGCGGCAAGAAAAACATCCAAGCCCGGGTAAATTTAGCAAGAACACATTATAAGTCTCCCAAAAGCATGTGGGAAATGTGTTATGGTCTGATGAAGCCAAGGTTGAACTTTTTGGTCATAATTCTAAAAGGTATGTTTGGTGAAAAATGAACACTGCACATCACCAAAGGAGCACCATAGCCACAGTGAAGCATGCTTTAGGGCTGTTTTTCTTCAGCTGAAAGAGGAACTTCATCTTTCAGCACGACAACAAGCCAAAGCATACATCGAAATCAACAAAAGAATGGCTTCACCAGAAGAAGATCAAGTTTTGGCATGGCCCAAGAGGAGCCAGACCTGAATCTGACTGAAAATCTGTGGGGCGATCTGAAGAGGGCTGTGCACAGGAGATGCCCTTGCAATCTGACAGATGTGGAGCTTTTTATATTAAATATTGCTAAATCAAGATATCACGCTGATACCCAAAAAAGACGGAGTGGTGTAATAAAATCAAAAGGTGCTTCAACAAAGTATTACTTTAAGGGTGTGTATACTTATGCATCACATCTAGTGTTTTAAATTTGACTCCCCCTTTCCTAAAATATTTCAGTTTGTTTTTTAATTGAGTTGTACAGGTTGTAGTTTACAATAAAGGTGGAAAACGTTCAGAAATTATTTATATTGGTCTCATTTTTTTTTACATCACAGAAACCTGCCATTTTAACAGGGGTGTGTATACTTTTTATATCCACTGTGTGTACATACATATATATATATATATGCATTTAGCAGACACTTTTATCCAAGGCGACTTACAGTTAATTTAGGCTATACATATCTTTTTTTTTATCCGTATGTGTGTTCCCTGGGAATTGAACCCACAACCTTTTGTGCTGCTAACGCAATGCTCTACCACTGAGCCACAGGAACATATAACAATATACAGTACACACACACAGACACAGACACACACAGACACAGACACACACAGACACACACACACACACACACACACACACACACACACACACACACACACACTCACACACACACACACACACACACACACACACATAATGAAAAATTATATAGACACATTAAATAAACTAAAACTACTAAATGTGATAAAACAACAAAAATTTAACAAAATGTTTAACTTAAAAACTAAAATCACAAAAACTGTAATAAAATAAATAAAAACTATATAGGCATACATAAAACTAAAATTAAAATAATTAAAATTAAAATTGAAATAATTCAAATGAAGTCTAAAAATAGTAAACCTATAATAACATCAAAATAATAATATCTCAAAGATACTTATATAGCACAGCATTAAAGTAATGTTTGCCATACGTTTCCCACAGGGTTTTGCTGTTTTTGCTAACACAAATATATAACATATTTCACAAACATAAAAACAAAGACCACAAACTAGTAGTTGCCCCATTTGCAACAGCCTTAAATTATTATTATTTTCTTTAAAGAATAAAATCATTAAAAGGAAGCAAGTGAAGTGCTGCTTTTAAATAAATGATGCCATACATCAACAAAAACCTTCATGACTAGACCTACATAATGGACGTACAGCATTAATGGACGACTTTAAGTGCTTTTCATCATTTCTGAAGCTTCACAGACATCGTCACTGTCACTGTATGGAGAGAAAAAAGCTCTGTAAAGATTCCTTAACATTTAAAAAACTAAATAAAAACAGCATTCAGGTTTAAAACGACTGAATAATGCAGAATTTCAGGCTCCTTCATAGAGTGGCCGTGTGTCGTGTCCTGGGTCATTTTTGATTGCAGAAACTGGATCTTCTTGTTTGATATTTCTTGAGTTATTATGTTAATAAATCCAGGTTCATCAATCAGCACGGTCACTGTTTGCTACTCATTTGAGTCTTGACTGTTACCACAGACAGAGTCGGTCTGAAACCTAAATATTTTGGCAGCGAAAGCTAATAAATGGTATTTCTGATTGCAGTGCCCTGCTAATGTCCCGTCTCTGGTCACTGACCCAGTTTACAGTAGTCTCAGTTTTAGTCTTAGTCCTGCCTCAAATGTCCTTCTGAGATCCTGTCCCTGTTTTTTGTTTAGTCAAGTTTTATTTGACTAAAAGTCTGGGAAGTTTAGTCAATGAAAATTTAAACTAATATTTAACAAATATTTTGCTATAAATTATCATCTAGTTTCATGATTTATTAGATACAAATAATATACATAATTATATATATTATATGTAATACAGAAATACAAACACAGTCTACATTATGAAAGCGAAAACTGTAAGCATGTGCGAATAGTTGCCAGGTTGTGAAGATAAATTAAAAACTGGCCAGATAATGTGTCTTTTTTCAGGGAGAGGCTCTGATTGGGGGAATTTAAACTCTTGAAATCTGGCAACCCATGTATGAAAAACAGAGAAATTGTGGATTACAGAGTTCTAATTTAAGCTACGTTATAGTCTCGTCTTTTTCGTTAATGATATTGCATGTTGATATAATCACAGTTCACAGCGATGCCACAGAAGAGCTATTTTTGATTCCACAAAGAACCAATTAGTCAAAGAACCATCTCTTTCTTACCTTTTTATAATCTGAAGAACCTTCTTTCGCCACAAATTTCACCAGGTTAAAATAATACCTCAAGCTTTTATGCTTGATTTTTTTGTAACACATTGATATGACAGAACCCAGAATACTATCAAAACACTCCAACGCAGAAAGATGGATAAAAAGGCGGACAGGAAACAAAAATATCTAAAAATGATATACGAGCCGCCAAATGCAGGTCAAATCACAGACATGGCCGATTTGCACGGGATTAAGATCACAGACAACCTCTGTAATTATGACTGGAGGTCACCAGGTACAACTAATCCTGTGCAAATAGAGCGTATGGCATCGTGAAGCACTTTTATTTTTAAGAGTGAAAATACCATTTCAGTCTCTCTACTTAATTTCACATTTATTTCAATGTGTTACTTGCCATTTCTTTGTAGTCATTTGTGATTTTTTTTTCAGTGTAACAGACAAACAGAGGTCATTTCGAACTGCTGGAGAACAAACGGCCTCCCTTCAGAGTCACACTTGTTAATTAGCATTGGAAAATAATCATAAATCGGCAGTTTTATAGATTTGAATGTCAAATAAACTCACCAGCAAGAGAGGACGTGTTCTCGCTCATGTATTTTCTGAATTCATTTTCTCAGTGATCTCTGCTCAACTCCCCAAGAGCGGCACGTTATGGACTAAATCAATCAAATGCCTGACTTCATTAATTACGTGGAGGACCCGGGGCATGTCGTAAGTGGGGTTACTCATCAGCCCGGAGCCGTGATGGAGGACGGGCCGAGCCTGAGAGGACCAATTTGTGTGTCAAAGCCTGCAGCAGGACAAGAGCGCACTTAATGCAGATCACTGGAAATGCATCATTATATGCACCATTTACCAGATGCCCATTTAACATGCAATAATTAGATCAGTGCTCTTGAGAAAGGAGGGGGGGCTGTATAATGGGGTCCCCTGCCATAACATTAACCGCACCCCGGGGTTGTCAAAATTATTATTTGGAGGGTCTCATTCTTTTGAGTGCTTGGGAACGCAAAAGCAATGCTTTTGTGTCGTTCTGCCATTCTTTCGCTCCCCGTTTCTCCATTATTCTTTCAGTCTGAACGAATTCGGCCGATGAGCAATGTTATTCGGGTAGTTACCCTAAAAGATGATGCAGCCTGTGTACATCCACCAAATTACCCTTCCATTCACATGCTGCACTCAGGGCCGCGGACATGAAAGAAAACATCATTTCTTATTGTGATGGAGCCGTCTTTGTGGCGTTTGCAGCCTCGTTCCTGCTTTTAAGATAAAACCAATAATGAGAAAATCGGAGTGCTTAGAGTTGTAGCCGTCCTCTTAGACAGACAGATTAACAAACGCTGTTTTATCAGAGCACTCCCAACAATTGGACGACACGCTCGCTTTTTCAGCCGTACGTACGGCGATCTGTCACGGACGATGGGAACGCATTTGTTCTGCTGCTATGATATACGACATCAAAATTAATCACTAAACATTCCATTATTGCAATCTGTTTAAATTATTTCCCCCTCGTCTGAGTAATTACAAGCCAGATTTTTTTTCCAAATAACATAAGAGTTGAGTACAGCAATGAGTTGTGACTGACAAAACAATGCTAATGCAGATTCAAAATGCAACAAGCGATGTAATCATGCATATTCAATAAAGCAAATAAATGCACCTACAAATATTTAAAAGCAAGAGAAACACTTCCTTTAAATTGCAATGTTTTGTTTCTGACATCAAAAGTTGAGTACCCTCCACAGTATTCTGGTGTACATGTATCTGCCACTTGGTAGGTGCTCTACAAATTAGATGCCCACATGTATAGGCAGCAAACAGAGCAATAGAACAACAGAAAGAAAGAAAAATAGATAGATAGAACAATATATCAAAGAACAAGTAGAGCGACTGAACGATAGAGTAACAGGGCGATAGATTAAGTGATGGAGATATTGATACAGAGCATCAGATAGAGCAAGAGAACATGAGAACAGTAGAGCGACATAGTTATAGAGCAGAACGACTGAGACAGAGCAATGGAACAGAAGAGCAATAGAATGAAAAGACAGAGCAATAGCGCAATAAAACATCAGATAAAGTAATGGAATGGTAGAGAGACAGAGTGATGAAACAACAGAAAAAGCAATAGATCCGTAGAGCGACAGAATGATAGAGACAGTGATAAATAGAGCAACGAACAGTGGATAGAGTGATAGAATGATAGATAAAGTGATGAAATGTTACAGCATCAGAATGATAGACAGAGCAATAGATAGAGTGATGGAATGATACAGAGTGGTACATAGAGCGACAAACAATGGATAGAGCAACAGAATGATAGAGACAGTAATAGATAGAGCAACGAACAGTGGATAGAGTGATAGAATGATAGATAAAGCGATGGAATGTTACAGCATCAGAATTATAGCTAGAGTGATGGAACGATAGAGACAGAGTGGTACATAGAGAGACAAACAATGGATAGAGCACCAGAATGATAGCTAGATAATATAACAATAGAGAAAGAGCTGTAGATAGAGCAACAGAACAATAGATAAAGCAATGGATTGGTAGAGTGACAGAATGATAGAGATAGAGTGATGAAATGACAGATAGAGCAATAGATAGAGTGATGGAACGATAGAGTCAGAACAATACAGAAACAGAGCGATAGAGTGATGGAACAATGGAACGACAGAACAATACAGCAACAGAGCGATAGATAGAGTGATGGAACAATGGAACGACAGAACAATACAGCACCAGAGCGATAGATAGAGTGATGGAACAATAGAGACAGAACAATACAGAAACAGAGCGATAGATAGAGTGATGGAACAATGGAACGACAGAACAATACAGAAACAGAGCGATAGATAGAGTGATGGAACAATGGAACGACAGAACAATACAGAAACAGAGCGATAGATAGAGTGATGGAACAATGGAACGACAGAACAATACAGCAACAGAGCGATAGATAGAGTGATGGAACAATGGAACGACAGAACAATACAGCAACAGAGCGATAGATAGAGTGATGAAACAATAGAACATCAGAACAATACAGCAACAGAGCGATAGATAGAGTGATGGAACAATAGAGCGTCAGAACAATACAGCAACAGAGCGATAGATAGAGTGATGGAACAATGGAACGACAGAACAATACAGAAACAGAGCGATAGATAGAATAATGACACAATAGAACGGCAGAGCAATACAGCAACAGAGCGATCGATAGAGTAATGACACAATAGAACGGCAGAGCAATACAGCAACAGAGCGATAGACAGAGAGATGGAACAATAGAACGACAGAACAATACAGCAACAGAGCGATAGATAGAGTGATGAAACAATAGAACATCAGAACAATACAGAAACAGAGCAATAGATAGAGTGATGAAACAATGTAACGACAGAACAATACAGCAACAGAGCGATAGATAGAGTGATGGAACCATAGAGCGTCAGAGTGATAGAACTGAGGAAAAACAGAGCGACAGGGCGATAGATGAACAGATCTATCTATCTATCTATCTATCTAGAACAACAGCAGATAAGCTCAGCTGAGGCTAACAGCTGTTAGCTGCTTCTGCGCTAGCCGCCTTCTGCAGCACTTTATGGAGATCCTAATGGAGTAATTTATGGAAGAAATAAAAACGTAACAGGTCATCAGCATTCTTCTTTCCTCCTTCGGCGGGATGCGTGACGGCGTGCACTTCAGAGTCGTTAAACCCAACAGCCTTGGGAACGCTGGGAAGAAATAAACGCGCATGGGGGGTTAATGGATCTCAAGGCAATCACATGGTGCCTTATAGATTGCATAATGTGATTGTTGGGATGTTTGATGGAGGAACGGATGTCACGGGCCGTCAATGCAAAAACCAATGCAAGGAGTCGCTCAGGTAGCGCTATTACAATCTGCCTTCCATCTGTTCAGGAGCCATAAAATCACACTAAACCTGATATAATTTCACTGTCTTACAGCCCATAGAGAGCGTCACGCTTCACCATTTACATCGCATATAATCCAGCTGACTTCCAGATGAAAACTGACTGGAGATGGGGACTTAATTGAGGGAAACAGTATTCAGCCATCACAAAATAAGAGCCAATGAGGATTTGTGTTGTTCTTTTGCATCAAAGCTCATTTACAGTCATTTCCAGTGAATGAATGAGCTTTTTATGAGACGTTAATGTTTATGTGCGTTTGATAGATTGACACAATGCTGATGAGAAACACACAAACACTTGTTTCTGTACATTAACATCACAGCATATGCAAGAGGAGAATGTTATCACCAAGATCTGTGCTTTCATCTCTGAGACAAATAGTCATATTATTGCCGTTTTTATTAATATTTTAAATTGCTTTTTATTTTTAGATTTTTTTATTTAGTTACAGCTTTACTCATTTTGTTGTGTTTCTGTTTTTTATGTAGCTTTATACATTTTTCAAGTTAAGTTATAGCTTTTTCAGTACATTAACTTAAGCTACATCAAAATTGAGAAATGCTGCCAAATGTTGCCATGTTTTAAATTTTATTATTTTAGTTACTGTACCATATATTTTATTTAAAATTTCTTTAATTTTTTAATGGTTTTAATGGAAAGTTATTGCTCAGATGATGCTCTTTCTTCTCTGAGGAGACCAACAGTGTTATTTTAATATCACTTATATACTATTATAATTTTGAATTATTTATTTATTTTATACTTCAAATTTAGTTAAAGCTTTCATAATTTTGTGGGGGGTTTCCATGTTTATTTTTTATTATGTGTATAAAATTAGTATTAATTTAGTTTGATTTTAATACAAGTTAAACTGAAAAATGACAAATATTTCCTTGACAACTAACATTTGTTTAAGCAACAGTTTCTGATGTTTTTATTATAACATAAGACACAATATTGAGTAATATTCTCTATATAATGTGCTCTACAGGAGACACATGTGAGACGACCGGAGTCTTAATCTCAGGAGAAACATCTGAGAAGAAGGAGACTGAAGACAAACAGAGAAATGACAGAGATCTGTGTGGTGTTGGGTTATTGTGAAAGCGGTTGTGTTCATGTCAGATGTATAGATTCAGCTCTGCTCCTGGTTCCTCTGGCTCTGGAATGGCAGGCTGTGATTGGCTGTTGGCTGTTTAGTGTGTTTAGCTTTGCAGATAAAATTAAACTGGCCGTGACATGATTAATGAAGGCAATTTCGCTCAGCAGTCACACAGCCATATTCGGTGACAGCCAGCTTGTGTGTCACTGTCTGTGTGTGTGTGTGTGTGTGTGTGTGTGTGTCTGTGTCTCTGTGTGTGTGTGTGTGTGAGTGTGTGTGTGTGTGTCTGTGTCTCTGTGTGTGTGTCTGTGTCTCTGTATGTGTGTGTGTGTGTCTGTGTCTCTGTGTGTGTGTGTGTGTGTGTGTGTGTGTGTGTGTCTGTGTCTCTGTGTGTGTGTGTGTGTGTCTGTGTCTCTGTGTGTGTGTGTGTGTGTGTGTGTCTGTGTCTCTGTATGTGTGTGTGTGTGTGTCTGTGTGTCTGTGTCTCTCTCTGTGTGTGTGTGTGTGTGTCTTTCTCTCTGTGTGTGTGTGTGTGTGTGTGTGTGTGTGTGTGTGTCTCTCTGTGTATGTGTGTGTCTGTCTGTCTGTCTGTGTGTGTGTGTGTGTCTGTGTCTCGGTGTGTGTGTGTGTGTGTGTGTGTGTGTGTCTGTGTGTGTGTGTGTGTGTGTGTGTGTGTGTGTGTGTGTGTGTGTGTCTCTCTCTGTGTGGGTGTGTGTGTGTGTGTGTGTGTGTGTGTGAGATGACAGAATGTGGATGTGCTGATGGCACAATGTCTGTTGTGTTTGGAGGCATACATACATTAACAGAAATCACAAATGAGATCTCTGTAATATCACACATTTTCCCTGGAGATGGTAATCAAATTTAATTTGCTTCTCATATGTTTCTCCTGAAAAAAAACTAAAACAAAAAACTAAAACAGCTTAATTAAGAGTTTCAGAAGAGATATCAATGTCAAAAATGTTTTCATATTCACAAAGACACTACACTGCAAAATAAAAATACATAAATAAAAAAATATTTTTTTTAGTCAGTATCTCTTGTTTTCAGTAGAATTATCTGAACATTCAGAAGCAAAATGAATTGGGATTTTAATTGGGAAAAATATATCAAAATTAAACAATCTTACTTTGACAAACATTTTTCTAAAATAAAAAGTATCTTTATAAAGAGATTTTAAGATTGATTTGATTTATTTATATTTTCCAGAAAGTACACATGCTTCTAAAGTAAATCTGTATTTAACGGTTTCAGTAATCTTGATTTAAGGTTTAGATACACAGCTAAAAATATTTCTTTGCATTTCTGTCTTGTTTTCTAGAAAAAAATCAAGATACATTTACTTGAGAAGCAAAACAACACAAGATATTAAGTCTGATTTTTGAAATATTTATCAAAACTAAGTGAGTTTATATTAAAAGTGAAAACAATATCTGTCAGTGGGGTCAGAAATAACAATATTTATTTTTGACCCAACTGATTTTTCTTGTTTAAGAATGAATTAATGAACAAATAAATGACTCGTTTCATTGTGATAAATGCCATTTTGCTTCTAAAGTAAATGTATCTTGATTTAATTTGTATTGGAAAACAAAACAAGAAGTCAGAAAATCATTTTTTTAGCGGTGTATATTCAATTATGTCAATATTTCTCATCCAATGATGTGAGCTGCTCATATTTAACAGCTCTATTGATACAGTCTGACAGCTAATCAATAACAGTTATCATACACAGAGCCAAAACTACACTTCTGATTATCCTGAGACTAACAAAGTTGATATTTCAAACATCTAAACAATAACATGCTCTGGGTTAACAAACTCTCAAAAGATTATCATAAACATGGACTCTTATGAAATAATTCATTTGCTTCTCTTATTATTGACTGTGATATGAAACATTCAGCAGATGAAAATGAGACAACAGCAGCGTGAGGTCACGAGGGCTTCTCGTTTAATGACATATTAATGATTGATAAGCTAAAATTGATGTACGACTGGACAACGCAGGATATTGACGAAGCGTCAGCCATCAATCACCTGAGCAAACGAGACTTCAGTCTGAAGATAATAACCTTGCTTTCTCTCTTAACAAACAACCATATTCAGTGTCATCACTTCAAATCTTTTCTGTCTTGTTTTCAGGAATAAAAGCCATGCGCAAGAGAGAAATGTATTATTATATATCAACAGAAACTGTCAGCATGAATTATTAACACGCTCGTCTCTCTCGCTGTAGATTTAAGTGGCTTCTTTGAGTTCTGCTTTTGTTGGAGGAGAAGCTCCTGAAACACGGAGCCGGTCCGGTTTGATTAGATTCATCTGTCCATCAGGTTTGGACGGGACCGCCGGAGAACAGAGGAAGTGATGGACGTGTTTTCTTTCAGGAGAGACGTCTGTCTGCATGTCACTTCCTGTTCTTCAGTGAGAAGCTGCCTCTGATTGAATCGAGAGCATCGATCGGGACGGACTAAAGTAAGATCAGAACTGCAAAGAATTCATCAGAACGAGTTAATCTCATAAAGACGACCCTCGACCCTGAACTCGACCAGAGACAAACCAATAAATCATTCCGATAGAAGCAGCAGCGTCTTCATTTCATGCTGACTTCAGTGATCCCCCACAAGAATGATCAAAGTACTTCATAATAATAACGTTAATATTTCGTTTATTTATTGGATTGAGCTGTTTTGGGTGCAATGTGTATGAACGGCATGTTTTGCATGATGCGTTATTGTTTCCATTGAATTTTGTAGAATTATTTGTTTTTATATCTCCTGTTAAAATAAAGATTTGTATAGAGCAGATCTCGAGAAACACTGGATTGAGCGGAGAAATATATATTATATATAAATATATAGTATTATTATTATATGATGATCTAGTTTGGTGTCTTTAGTTGATTTATTTTTGGTTTATTTATTGTGTTTATAATGTCTGATCGTTACATTTAATTCATATTTTTGATCTCCTGTCTAATAATTTAAAATCACAGTTTGTCTTTAAGCATTATTAATTAAAATGAATATTAGATTAAACTAAAAAGTACAGTACACTGTACTATATATGAAAATAAATGTTTATTAAAATACAGTATTATAAAATATTAATATTGTGAAATATAATATTCATATAATATTACCTTATTAATTTATAATATTAAAATGAGATATTTTAAAATATGTTTTATGTGTCTGACTGATAAAATATTTTCAGATTCATTTTTTATTTTACTGTTTGTGGTCTGTTTTTAGTCATTATTGAATTTTTTGAAAATTATAAAGTGTATAATATCATAAAACAATATGAGTATTGTTATACAATTAAAATGATTATTAGATTATTATTTTAAATTTAATCCAGCGTTCTGGTCTCCTGTCTAATAATAATACAAACAGAGTTAGATTAGATTAATCTAAAAAAGTACAATAATATTCAAATACAATATATCAAATACATTTTAGAATATTAGTATTCTAATGTGTAATAATATAATTAATTTATAAAATTATTTTTGATACAATATTCTCAGATATTTTCAACATTGCATTTATTTCTGGTCTATGTTTTAACCATTATTAATGTAAATAAAAAGGATATATATTATAATGAATTAATATTAGCAAGTCTATTGTTATACAGATGAATGAATAGTGGAATATTTTCAACAGAAATGTATTTTACTCTGGCAGGAATATATTCTGTTCGTTGCTGATCCTGATTAGAAGCTCCAACATCATCACGTCTGACGCAACACAACCCCATCAGGTGAGATGATCTAGTTTGGTGTCTTTGAAATCAGTGTGCAGTTGAAGGAGGAGGCGCTGTCACAACATCTGTGCTCCTCGCGAGTCTGCCTCCTCTCAGCGAGAACAAGATCCGGAAACCAGAGCCAGAATCAGCAGAGCAGGCGTTCATCAGCCCAGATAAAGGTCATTTCACTGGCCGCCGGACGCCCCAAACACGGCAGGGGTGCAAACCGGCCGTCAGATGCTGCTGCGCGATAGCGGCCGACCTCAATATTTGAAGAGCTCTTTTCCAAAACGCGATAAACGCCAAATAAAAAAAAAATGAGTTCGTCATGCCATTTTGCTGTGTACTGAACCTATTCACTGCTCCATCAATATTGCATGCCAAATCGCTATATTTCCTTGTTTAAAATATACTGCAAGATGCAGTTCTTTTCCAAAACGCGATAAGCGCCGAACCTGTTTTTAGCCTAAATGCGATATATCCTCTCGACCAATCAGAATTCGGCGACGCTTTGAAGCGTATGCTTGTGCTGTCTTCAAAATGAGTGCTTTAAACTCCAATAACACGTTTGATGGCCTGGATGAGCCAGTGAGACCTACACCTGGGGGTAGAAAACGCAGACTGGACAAAGAAAATCACAAAAAACAACAAAAAAGAAGGTTCTCAGGTGGTGCGTTAATACCCACTGTGGGATGTCGATGTAACAGATGTGTATACCAGTAAAGGCGGTGTGTAAACCTCACTCTCCTGACCTCAAAAAGAGGTGCTCTAGTCCCTGTAGCCTTTGGTGTACCTTTAGAGCGGCTGTCTCCCACACCGGAAACCCGGGTTCGAGACCAGCTCGAGATGTCTTTTTTTATGACATAAACCAACATAAAAAAAAAAAACAAGGATGGATTTGTAGCGTTTTGAAAAAAAAAACTATAAACTTTGCATTTATAATCGACAATATTGTTGTTTCGTTTAACAATCATTGTTTAACATGTTCAGACTGAGCCAACAGACCATTTTAACAGGATAAATGGAATATTAACAAAATGTATGGGTCTAGGTAAAAAAATGTCATTTTCCTGAAAACTATTAAAATGGATTTATAGCGTTTTGGAAAAGAGCTCTTCATTTACTGCGACTCTAACGATTCACCGAAAACAAACAGCAGACGTTAATGCAGGCTGAATCCAAACAAACATCACACTACGGCTTAATGCAATGATCAAATCTCAAAGACTGGGATTTAATTTAAATTAGTCATGAAGTGAGAAACCAAAATTCCCTTGATCTTTTGATGTATAATAGGTCACTGTATTATAAAAACAAGTCTCAAAGCTTTCTCAGCTTCTAATGAAGGCAGTCTGACAAAACCACAGCTCGTGGAATGTTCTACTCTATGATGTAATAGTATGGATAAGCACCGCCTCCGCAGAAGAAGGTAAACATTGCTGTCTGTTTAGCCCCGCCCATCGATTCTACATCACTGCCTGTTTAGCCCCGCACACCGATTCTACATCACTGTCTGTTTATCCCCGCCCATCGATTCTACATCTATAGGTGTGTTCGCCTTGAAGCCACGCTGCGCAGAATGATCAGTGTATGACATCAAAGTACCGTGAGAGAGATAAGATGGATCCTTAAGGTGCGTTCACACCAGACACGAATGACGCGAATAAATCGCGCTATTCACGCGTAGTTGGACGCTTGAACATTTTGAGTTTACTCGCTTCATTCGCACGTGAAATTCACTACACAACAGATGCAAATTCGCGTCATGGGGGGGGCTTCTGCAGGCAGCTCCAGTCTCATTGCAAAATGTATTCCTGTTTTTGTAAAAGTAAGAAGATGTATATACAGCTGCGGGTACCCACATACAACCACAATTACATTGTCCTCCATTGTTGTTTGGGATTTTCTGCCTCCGCTCGTAATGACGTCACTGCTAGAGCAAGCTCCTGATTGGTTAACGCGGCGTGAATATCCGCCAAAGTTCAGATTTTTCAACTTGCGCGATTAACGCTTCATTCGCGTCCGGTGTGAACGCACCTTTATGCTTTTGAATCGCTCGCGGTACTTTGATGTCATACACTGACCATTCTGCACAGCGCGGCTTCAAGTCGAACACACCTCCTGTCTGTTTAGACCCACCCACCGATTCCATATCACTGCTTGTTTAGCCCCGCCCACCGATTCAACGTCACTGCCTGTTTAGCCTCGCCCACCGATTCCACATCCCTGTCTGTTTAGCCCCGCCCACCGATTCTACGTCACTGCCTGTTTAGCCTCGCCCACCGATTCCACATCCCTGTCTGTTTAGCCCCGCCCACCGATTCTACGTCACTGCCTGTTTAGCCTCGCCCACCGATTCCACATCCCTGTCTGTTTAGCCCCGCCCACCGATTCTACGTCACTGCCTGTTTAGCCCCGCCCACCGATTCTACGTCACTGCCTGTTTAGACCCACCCACCGATTCCACATCACTGCTTGTTTAGCCCCGCCCACCGATTCTACGTCACTGCCTGTTTAGCCCCACCCACCGATTCCACATCCCTGCCTGTTTAGACCCACCCACCGATTCTACGTCACTGCCTGTTTAGCCCCACCCACCGATTCCACATCCCTGCCTGTTTAGCCCCACCCACCGATTCTACGTCACTGCCTGTTTAGCCCCACCCACCGATTCCACATCCCTGCCTGTTTAGCTCCACCTACCGATTCTACGTCACTGCCTGTTTAGCCTCGCCCACCGATTCCACATCCCTGTCTGTTTAGCTCCACCTACCGATTCTACGTCACTGCCTGTTTAGCCCCGCCTACCGATTCTACGTCACTGCCTGTTTAGACCCACCCACCGATTCCACATCACTGCTTGTTTAGCCCCACCCACCGATTCTACATCCCTGTCTGTTTAGCTCCGCCTACCGATTCTACGTCACTGCCTGTTTAGCTCCGCCTACCGATTCTACGTCACTGCCTGTTTAGACCCACCCACCGATTCCACATCACTGCTTGTTTAGCCCTGCCCACCGATTCTACATCCCTGTCTGTTTAGCTCCGCCTACCGATTCTACGTCACTGCCTGTTTAGCTCCGCCTACCGATTCTACGTCACTGCCTGTTAAGCCCCATCCACGGATTCTACAGCACTGCCTGTTTAGCCCCGCCTACCGATTCTACATCCCTGTCTGTTTAGACCCACCCACCGATTCCACATCACTGCTTGTTTAGCCCCGCCCACCGATTCCACATCACTGCCTGTTAAGCCCCATCCACGGATTCTACGTCACTGCCTGTTTAGCCCCACCCACCGATTCTACAGCATTGCCTGTTTAGCTCCACTCACCAAATCTACATTGTGCAGAATCCATGACTCGGCGTGACGCAGCGGAGCGGATCTGAACGGGCCCCGTTCCTGGAGGGTCACATTATCTAAATCAGCTCCATTAACCCGTGCGGTCCGGAGCGGCACGCTGACGGATGCAAACTGACAGTCGCACAGCTGCAAATGAGCGCCCTCGTCCTTCTCTGATTTACATACAAATTGATCTTGAGGTAAATCAGTTGTCATTTTTCTGCAGGTCACAAGGAACATGGAGAGATAATGAAACGGGGCCGTTGAGTGGAACGGGGCCGCCCAGATGGGGCTCTTCTGTTAATGTACTCCCTAAAGCCATCAGACGCGCAAACACACTCCAGAGCCGGCGTTTAAACGTTCCGAACACATCTGACCTCGCCTTTACAAACACTTTACTTTTTACACACACACACACACACACACACACACACACACACACACACACACACACACACACACACACACACACACACAGATCTGAGATAACACAGCTGTTCTTCCAGGACTTTCACAGACATTCTTCATGCTTCTAGAAAGCAAACGCAAACTCAATGCCAACTACAGTGTGTGTGTGGTAGCTCTGTATTAATATTCTGCAAACATTCTGAACATTTGTTCTGAAGTATTAAACTGCTGCATTAATTGAGCGGACAGTGTTTAACATACAGACTTACTTTATTTTGTATTTATTGCATATCAGAAACAAAGTTTATTTTCATGGCAAGTAAAAAAAACTCACAACAACAATAAAACGTTAAGTAAATTAGACATAACAATTTAACAATATTTTCCTTATAAAAATTTCAATGTTTTAAAATTGAAATAAAATTATGTTAAATTAAAAATCTTTGTGTGAAATTTCTGAATAGAGCTAATATTATTATTTAGCCATATTTATATTTAATCACAAGATTATGCAGCCTTACAAACAATCACAGCAAACCTGGAATTTTATTTAGAATTCTTGACAATTAAGAAATACTTTAAATTTAATGGAATAATAACAACAAGGAAATTCTAATAGCCTAAATAATGACAATTATGCATAATAATTTAACAATATTTTCCATACAAAATACTAAAACTATTTTTCTCAAATAATATCAAGTATATAAATGAAATAAAATCAAATAAACAATTTTCCGATTTAATCTTTTAAAAAAATTCCTTGTGAAATTTCTGAATAAAACCATTCAAACTTTGCTTCATAGTTCATTTCAGTCTTGTTCACTTCACATTTAAGAAACTAAAATTAAAATTGGAAAATTAAATTACACGATACAAAAACGAGACGCAACCTGAGAGTCAAAGCCGCTCTGATTTACACACAATCTTCCACTTACTGCAACTTCACCATGATTTTACTGCTGCTGCACAAACACTAGTTATTATCTAGTTATTCAAATTAAATGCATAAAATTCATATTTAACAAATATATCTATTCTAATATGTTAAATATTAGATTAATGTACTAATGTACTAGATTAATGTATTAGAATAGTATAGTATTGTAATTTAATATTAAATACAATATGAAATTGTCACACATTAATATTTTAAAATAATATATAACATTAAATTATAATATTAAAAATTATTCTAAAATAGTAAAATGTAAAATTGTACAAGTTGAATGAGTTATGAAATGTTTTCAGATTTATCTAATACCTTATGCAGTTTTTTTTATTTTCAATTTTGATAAATCTCAAGAAAATGAAGATTAAAATGAATTTGAATGAATTAATCTCGAATTGCATTTATAGACTTGCATCAATCTGACCCTCTAGACGTCTTCACATAACAAACACTGATACGGTTTCATCTGGACATGCATATCTAGTCATTAAAATAAAAAGCATGAAATCAATATTTATTGATTAATATATTCATATCCTCCAGATTCTGTCAAACACAATTTGGCTTCAGCAGACGTAAGTGACAGACGGATGATGTGTGTCTGGATTTCAGCTCCATCTATATTCACGACACCTGAAGAGATGGAGTAAATGTTGACTGTCATTAATGAAGCGAGGCTCCGCCCACCGCAGACTGACAGAAGCTCGTCAAGGGCCCCCGGGGGCGGAGCCACAGGACGAATGAATCAGACCATTAATGATGCGAAATTAATAAAGAGTACAGTCTGAAGCTTGTTTCTGTGGCTCGAGCGGCGAAGCGTGGCTTGAGAAGAGCGTTTGTCAGCGTTTCTTTAACTAAAGGCTGTGTTTGTGATCTCTAGAGAGCAGAGTTTACTAATGAGCTGCTGAGGGGTAATTATTATGTTTAATACACAATCTAGCTCTTATCATCAGCAGAGACATATCTGCCGTCTGAGAGATAGCAAACAAGTCAATCAGCTTCACTCAACATCTCAGATTCACAAAGTTCTGTTCATATGAACACGTGTATGTTTACATGTACTCTGAACCCAGTGGCGGCTGCTGATCTTTTAAAGAGGGGAAGCTCATTTTCGGCCTAAATCATAAAAATTGTCCATTTATTTATATGTAAATTCTGCCCTACGTTCCTTTTCAAGAAAATGCTCTGTAACCCTGTCGTACCAACTAGGCGTCTTTTCCAGTGACTTGACCAGTGTCCTTTCAATGGCCAGCAGAGCTAGGCTGCTTAAACGGCCTTGGCCCATTGTGTTACGGGTGTAGGACTTGAGCCGCTTTAAACAGGAGAAGCTCCTTTCTACACCTGCTGTGCAGTTTGCTAGCTGGCTAGTTCAGACTATATGAATTAATGAACAAACGATCTAATATATATATATTTAACTCAACGGGAGGAAATGTGGGAATTATGTTAAACTGAAACAATGAATGTGGTGTGAAATTGTGTGAAATATACGATGAAGGTTGCAGCAGTTTGTCTTTCGACTACACATGCAAAATCCGCGATGGGACTGAGTTGGAAATGGAGACACAGAGTGATACGCGTCATAATCTGAAGACCACGCCACGCCCACACCAACCGTCTCTTTGCATTGCGAGAAGCTGCCGCCTCCTTGTCATTTATTTATAACAAAAAAAAAAAAAACAATGTCAAAAAGCTGATATGTGACAATGTGTATAGCAAACAAGCTAAAAAAAAACAATAAATACGTTTTTATAAGCTGTCGACCCCAAAAAACGAGCAAAGTGGATTAAAAAGAGATGACAGACCCTCCAATCATCACGCAGATGCTCGTAGTCCGGGCCAGCCCACTCCTCCATTCATCCCAGAGACGCTGAGCGTCCGTGGGCGGGACATAATCGCAGCATTATCCAATGACCGTCTTGTTTCTAAGCACTGAAAAAAACTGTTTAAAGCAGCCCCATTGAAGTCAATGGACGCTGGGCTTCAACAGAGTAATGCACTGTACGCTACGGGAATGAATGAGAAGGAAATCGAGTCAGCCGACCTAAGTAGCTGATTCTGAACGAAATTGTTTACGTTCGAGATGAACGTGTTTAACGCATTTTTAGTCAATAAAATGTTAACATAATAGTACATATATTTGACCATTCATTTTTTGACAATTATAGGGGAAGCTGAGCTTCCCTTGCAGTCTTAAAGAAATCGCGGCTGTCTGAACCAAACATGGAGCGTGTCGTGCTTTCAGGAACACTGAAGAAATGATTCATTGAATTTACTAAACATTTTTAGATAAGTGGATGCAATCGATTTATTTTAGCTACATTTAAATAAACTCATTTAGTTGACTGACTTGACAGAAATTATTACAATCTTTAAAAAATTCTAGAATTTAATACAATCTTAAAAAGTTATGGAAATTAATAATATACTAAAAAAAGTTATGATAACAAATTTAATATTTAAATTATAAAAATGAATACAAACAAATCATGTAACATGTAATCTTTAAAAACAGTAGATATTTATAGAATCTCAAAAATATATGAAAAATAATAATGCAAATTAATACAATCTTTAAAAGTTATGGAAGTTCATAAAATGTTAAAAAACGAAACGGAAGTTAATAAAATCAAATTATGGACATGAATATAAACTTTAAAAGTGATAGAAAATCATATAAATCTTTTAAAAAAGACAAGGAAATTTTAATAGTAAATCTTTTTTTTTAGATAACAATTTATCAGAAATAAAAATAATAACAAATGGCTAGAAAATACATAAATTCATTAGTCATAAAATATTTAGAACCTGAAGAACATGACATTTTTCTTCTGAAATTATGGAATTGAATTATTCCAATTACTTACAATTAGTTATTTTAATAAATGATTTTTCTATATTGTCACTCATAAAAACCGTCTGAAATGAGTACCTTTATGATTACAGTAGAGATATCAGAAACATCTTCACATGTTGTCTTTGGCAGTGGAAGGCAGAAAGGTTGATAGATATGACTGACTGAGGAGAAACATCTGAGACATCTCTGGAAAGCCCTGTGAAGCTGCGGTGCTAGTGTTATATTACTACGGTAAACAGACACGTGGATTTCTGTATGAAGACAGCTGAAGACAGACTCAGGGTGAGTGTGAGAACATGTGTCCCTGGAGCCCAAAACCAGTCATAAGCAGCAATAACCAACAATACACTGTATGGGACAAAATTATGCATTTTTCTATTATGCCAAAAATCATTAGATATTAAGATCATGTTCCATGAAGCTATTTGTAAATTTCCTACCGTAAATATATCAAAAATACATTTTTGATTAGTAAAATGCATTGCTAAGGACTTAATTTGAACAAATTTAAAGATTATTTTCTCAATATTTAGATTTTTTTACACACTCAGATTGTTGTATCTCAGCCAAATATTGTCCAATCATAACAAACCATGCATCAATGGAAAGCGTATTTATT
This sequence comes from Schizopygopsis malacanthus, assembly GCA_027474115.1. Taxonomy (NCBI): domain Eukaryota; kingdom Metazoa; phylum Chordata; class Actinopteri; order Cypriniformes; family Cyprinidae; genus Schizopygopsis; species Schizopygopsis malacanthus. The sequence continues at coordinate 807,269 of CM049866.1, forward strand.
CTGCTTTCAGGTGTATAAATCTCCATTTTAAAAAGTGTACCCATATGACTGCTTTGTGCTCCAGGTTCACGTTTATCTGTAAGCTGAAGCGGTTTAAATGCGGAGGAACGTGAGCTCTGACAGTGCATTACAGCTCAGAGTTATTAAAGCAGATACAGGTGCTGGTTTCTCTCTGGACGTGTTTGACTGCAGCTCGCGCTCCTGGAGAAGACGAGGTTTTTCACACTTTCTCCCCAGAGGGATTTTACTCATCTCCTCGTCTCCGGCCCGCTGCACGCCGTGGAGTTTAATACAGTCTCAACACTCATCTTACTCCAGGAGAGGCTGATGGATGGCATATGCTTTACGCTGGCTTGCATGACTACATTCAGACGGGTCGTGGCTCTGTGGAGTAACTATTAACTGTGTGATTCAGCCGGAGTTCATCAGAACAAACACACTTACAGTTCACACAAACATGAGCTGCTATAAGTGTGCCAAGATGTAGAGGAGTTTGTTTCTACATCAGGTTTGGAGAAATGTGTCTCAGCATCAGTGTCTCAGTAATGGATGCTCTGCAGTGAATGGGTGCCGTCAGAATGAGAGTCAATGGATGCTCTGCAGTGAATGGGTGCCGTCAGAACGAGAATCAATGGATGCTCTGCAGTGAATGGGTGCCGTCAGAATGAGAGTCTGATAAAAACATCACAGCACTCCAGTCCATCAGTTAACATCTGGAGAAGACAAAAGATGAAACAAATCCAGTATTAAAGGGGTCATATAATGCCCCTTTTCCACAAGTTGTATTATTCTTTAGGGTCTTAACTGAAATGTGTAAGATAATTTAGTGTGTGTACACAATTTCCACCCTATAATGATAAAAATCCACCCAGTGTTTTTTTTTAATCTACTAAGGCAATCTTTACAGAGCAAGCCGTATTGTGTTTCTCTTTAAATCGTTAGCCGATGAGCTCAGTGTGACGTCACACGGACGGAGGCCCCCCTCGGGACTGTTTACTTTAGCCGATATTGTGAAACTTGCTAATTGACATTATTAGGAAAGCGTTTCAGCACAGACTGGTGTCATTTACCTCAGAAACCCGTCCATCAGTTGTTTCACCGCCGGAGCAGATGTAGACAAGAATGACTCTGAAGTGATTGAGATGTGTTGTTGTTGGATGTAAAGATGAACGTAGCAGCCTTCGTTCAAAACCAAACACAATCCGTCATCTGAGCTGCTGAAGAGGATTGTGTTTGGTTTTGAAGCGAAGGCTATGCACTCGATCTACATCCAACAACAAAATGCATCTATGTTCACGCAAATCATTCATGATCATTCTTGTCTACATCTGCTCCGGCGGTGAAACAACTGATGGACGGGTCTGAGTACAGAGTTTCTTAAATGAATCTTTGCTGAAACCGCCTTTCCTAATCAAATGTGCTAATCGTGGGAGGGGCCTCCAAGTTGACGTCACGATGAATGCGGCTAAAATAAACAGTCCCGATTTGAGAGAGGGGCGGTAAAGATTTTCAGCAGAGCTCATTAACATTTAAAGGAGATTTTTAATTACACAATACGGGTTGTACACACTCTGAAAAGAATTGCCTTTGACAGACTAAAAAAGGTGACCCCTTTTTTTTACACTACCAATGAGAAATTTTAACGCTTTCTGCTAAAGTGTTCTGGTTATCAGGAGAGAAATCTTACATAATTTTCATTAAGACCCTAAATAATGTGGCTATTTTGATGAGAGACACGACCATGCACTTGTGTAAAATCGGCATTATATGACCCCTTTAATGCTGGATTTGTTTCATCTTTTGTCTTCTCCAGATGTTAACTGATGGACTGGAGTGCTGTGATGTTTTTATCAGACTCTGACGGCACCCATTCACTGCAGAGCATCCATTGCTGAGACACATTTCTACAAACCTGATGAAGAAACAAACTCATCCTAATCTTGCGAACGTTCATGTTCAAGTGAACTATTCTCTTAAAGCCGTTAAATTCACATCATTGCACATTTGTCAGATTTTCAAATACTTTTAACTTCCAATCAAAGTTTGTAATGTTGTGATTCTCCAGAAACATGAGACATCGGGCATGTCTTGAGCTGTACCACGTCTGGCTGCTGTTTTAGTTCATTCCTCATGACCGAGTAGCTGTCAGCAGCAGTTAATGACCTCGTTCACACAGACAGAGGACAGAGAGAAAGAAAATGTGTCCATTTCTTGCATTCAGTCAGAAACACTGTTATCAAGCTAAATGTGCATGCCATTGGAAACCTACAGCTCTTCTATATTTACAGTAAATGGAGTATAAAATAACTGAAGTGCTTCTCTGAGAAACTTTCTTCTGAAACTCTATATGCTGAATTACAGAAACAGATTCTCTGGAAGTAAACGGAGCAGATTTGATCAACTCCAAAGCTGCAGATCTTCATGCAACATCGACTTCAACATATTCATTCTGGTGGATATTTCTGAAAACTAATTACTGTTTTAATAATGATCAACTCACAACATACAACACAACTGCATCCCATAAATGAGAATATCTTCAGTATGATCAGCAGAAAACAGATGGGCTCAGAGTCACATCTGTGTACACGTATGTAAGCTTCAACAACAAACTTAATATATTCAACCGCGGCAATCGAAACCAACAATATATATTCATAACACTGTATAATAATTCTTATTAGTCATTATAAGTAGCTAACATTAAATGATTAGTACTTCATTAACTGTCGAATATAAATGTAAACATTAATATTATTCAGCATATACTCTACTTCATATTTATAGCCTGTATACTGTAATTTAAATGCTCTACTCAAGCTCTTCTCATGAATATTAATTATGTTACTGACGTTCACCCAGTAGGCCTGACTACTGAAATTAAGACATAACTAATTAGAGCTGCTGAATTAACAAAACCTATTGTTCAGTGGACACGGCTGATTAATGAGTATGAATAAATGAACATTTATTAAGCTACTTGACTTTACTTAGTGGAAAGTTACCAGGCCTGCAGTATTTTATTATTTGGCTAATAACATCTACTAATTTTACTTAATAACATTAACTTATAACAAACAAACAGCACATGCTGCAAGACACAGCTGGAAATGATCCGGATCCGATCTGGATTAAACACAGTGTAAACACGCTCACGCTGTCTCGGTTTACACTGGATACATTTACATTTACATTTACGCATTTAGCAGACGCTTTTATCCAAAGCGACTTACAGTGCATTCAGGTTATACATTTTTTGTCAGTACATGTGTTCCCTGGGAATCGAACCCACAACCTTTGCGCTGCTAACGCAATGCTCTACCACTGAGCCACAGGAACATAGATACGACCAAAAATAGACTATTTTAATGTAAAACATTATTTGCGTACAAGTCTAGATGTGCCTTACGTTAATGATGATGATGATCTTAAAGTCATTCTCTTTAGTCCAGTTGTCAAAAGCAAAACGCGAGCAGGTAATTAGTAGATAACTTGTTTTGAAGTTGTTTGAACATAAAAGTGTATTGGAAGTGCGTGTACACATCCATCCTATAATGATAAAAATCCACCCAGTGTTTAATTTTAAATCCCTATTTTAAAATCCCCTTTCTCAAATCAGGCTGTTCTGAGATTCCTGTTAGAAGGATGTGGCTCTGTACAGGCCCCTCCCACAATAGTTGATTGACAGGACCATCTTACCTTAACCCCGCCCCCCTGAGAGAGCTGAGAGCTGTCCTCCTGCAGGGGACGTCTCAGATTAAACGATTGAAGTGTTTAGTTGTTGGATGTAATAATTAATATAGCAGTCGTTAGTTACTCCTGACATCTGAGCTGCTGAAGACGCAGAGGATTAAAGTTACTTTCTCTATGAAGTGAATGCGCCGATCCCGATCTACTTAAATGCATCTATGTTCAAGATTCAAGATTCATCTACAGAAGAAGCAAGTATAAGGGTTTTTAGTTTTTTTTCCAGAAAAGTAAAACTTTCTTTAATTTGAAAAGATGCTCTGAGCTGCAGAAAAAGACGCCGGCGGTGGCGTTTTATAAAGCGCTCAGGACTTTGAAAACACGGTACACTCAATAGGATTATAATGTAAAACAGATGCTGGAAGCTTCAAAAAAGATGTCAAGTGTGAACATGGTCTTAGGCTGCATTTAATATATCATGATGACTCACGAGTTCAGTATTTGTGCTAATTTTGCGTAGATTTGGCCTAAAAGAAATGAATGTAAACTGTAATTTATGAAAAGTAACCCCCCAAATTGGCTAGAGATTTGCCAGCATTACCCGCCACAGCTTATTTTTACCCGTATTTGGTGGATTGGCGGGTGTTAATCTCAAACCCTGAATATTAGCGTGTTTGCAGGAGCAGAACACAATTGTGGGAGAGGACGGTAACGGTCACAAATTCAATGGAAGCAGGATTAAGAGAACATAACGAAGACTCCTTTGCTAAAATCAGGGTTGCCAGATGTGTGAAACAAAACCAGCCAAACTGATACTCAAAACTAGCCCAATCCACGGTTTTCCACTCAATCGGGGATCTTCTTCATTTAAACAGGGCTACGGGAAGCAGGGGGAGAGCTTTTTTCAACAGTGTAAAAGTATCCCAATTCCGCTGTAAACCCACGCACTTGGCAACACTGCTTGGTGAGCGGGATAGAAGCTCCCCAGCAGGCACCGGACGTCTAAGTAATGTCAGGTTGACGTGGACAGACGTAGCATTTTGGTTGAAAATGAAAATTGGGTTGACGTTGGATTTTGGTTACACAACCTAAAAACAACAAAATCTCAGCTGACGTCGGTATTGGACATACATTTATCATTGACATTAGACGTTAAATTTACATTGAATTTTGGTCACCCGATGTTGCAACCGAAATGTAACCAAATATCAATGTTTTATGACATTGTGTGCCTGCAGGGATCCGAACCACTGAATCGAAACACAAAAGAGTCACAAATGTTTCGAGCAATGTTCAAAAGAGCGATCACTATTAAACCACACCGCAGTCTCTCTCTATATAAGAAAAATCAAAGTGTCTAATATTTCAAAACTTCTGATATCCTCTCTCTCTACATTTTCTTTTTAGTCAATTTAAAAATCACAAATGTTCCACTATAACTGCTTATAACTTGTTATAGCCTCCGTTTCTCTCTCTACATTTTTTTAATTTGTATTTATTTATTTTTCAGGATACTTTGAAAGATAGATCACGGACTATTTATATAACTCATGACATTTTGTAAATATAACGTAAATGGTTCCATTTCTTTTATTCGGGTTCCATTTCAACACATTTGTAGCGAGTCGTGATTTATTGTCACCCATATTTCGGACGTCTGTGTTTGATTATAAATCATTTCGAGCAGAAAGGAAGGCTATTTTCCCGAGTCACTTCTGAGCATCTTTCTAACCAGCAGCAGTGTATAGAAGCTCATCCATTACTGTCCCTACAGGCCCGGTGCAAGTGCCACGTCCACTCCAATAACGCGACAGACCCACGCGGAGATGTGATAGCGCCGTGTCCACAGACATCTCCTTCATGAGACAGCGGTAGCAAGGTTATACGTCCGTGCTTGTGAGCGCATTATCGTAAATCACGGTGAAATTGCCACCACGCTTCATAAATGTGGACCACAAAACCAGTCATAATAGTCCATTTTTAAAATCGTGATTTATACATCATCTATGTCATGTATGGTTTGTTATGATTGGACAATATTTGAAAATCTGGAATCTGAGGGTGCAAAAAAATCGAAATATTGAGAAAATCACCTTAAAAGTTGTTCAAATGAAGTTCTTAGCAATGCATATTACTAATCAAAAATTAAGTTTTGATATATTTACAGTAGGGAATTTACTAAATATCTTCAAGGAGCATGATATTTACTTAATATCCTAATGATTTTTGGCATAAAAGAAAAATGTATAATTTTGACCCATACAATGTATTGTTGGCTATTGCTATAAATATACCCATGCTGCTTATTTATTGAACATTGAGTGTTTTCTATTGTCCTTTTGCATTATTGACACAATCTGTATTGTTCAAATTGCTGTATAGATAAAAGTGACTTGACTGGTTTTGTGCTCCAGGGCCACATATAAGCACTCGTGGGCCCTCGACACCTCTTCTCATTAACAGCTCTTCTCCATCAGAGTGTGTGTGTGTGTTTTCATTCACGCCTGCCCTCGTGAGTGTGCCAGCATGTCAGAACATTTCATTTCGACGCATGCGAGAATTGATGACTCGCTCGCGTCCGCTACAGGTCACTTTGCTGGAAAGCCATCTATCTGAGGTCGTCTCTGGAGCGCGCACACATTGCTTCTGTGGAGCGAACGAATGCAAGGAAACACATGCGTTTGGATCCCTGCGAAGGCCCGAGGCGATCAAACCGCTCGTGTCAAATATAAATTGCTTTGACCTTTTTCCTCTCAGACGCGTGGCTCTGTGTCGGCAGGGGACGTCTTTAATATGAACCGAAAATAGTGTGAAAGTCTGCAAAATATTAAGAGGGATGGAAATGCAGAAAAATAACGAAGGTGAGTTTTACTCTCTGTGGGACAAACTCAAATGATCTTGAATATTTATTGCAATTTCCCCACGGACGCGTGCGCAGGTAACCTTGAGCGCAATATGTGTGGATGCTGACTGGCCAGATTTAACGCTTTCCCGTGCATCTTTTTTTTCATCTGAATGCTATATAACATTTAATAAGGTATTGATCAAATCTAAACAAGGCTCTTTTGGGAACGAGTCTAATTATAAATAGTGATCAGCAAAAGTGTGTATCATTTATGAGTTCTGTGTTATTTGCTTGGGCAAGGTCAAAGAGCACTTTTCTAAATCATTCTCCATCTGGATCCATATTTCATAACATGTTTCTTTTATTAGTGCTGTTTGCGGAGTCAAGCATCGCTGTAAATAATGCTCAACATCAGCAACCCTGCAAACAGAAATATGCTCCAAAAATATTTTGCTAATGTTACCGTTAAGTTATGAAAACGTTGTTCTCTGAATGATTGGATTATTTTGCAAACATTATGGAAAAGTTGCTTCTGAATGTGATCTGACACTTGTAACTTGTGTTAATGTGTGAAAAAACATTATACGTCCAACTAAGATGTTTCAGAAAAACTAATGTTTTGAGAACGTTATTAAAGACCAGATAACTGAACAAACATTATATTAATATTACTGAAAGTTAGTTCATAACTTTGCCAGAATATTCCCTGTTTGCTGGGCACAAACCACCTAGCAACAGCATAGCAACACACTAAAAATATGGTTTATTTGGATGATTTTGGGATGACTGGACCTTCATTTTAATGCAACTAGTAGCCAGTAATTTACTGTGAAAGTAATGCAACTAGTAGCCAGTAATTGACTGTGAATGTTTTACAGTGTGGATCTTCATTCCTGGTGCTTTGACATCTATAATAGCCATTGTGCATTGATTTCCAAATAAACCTGGCTTCGCGCTTTCAATAAGGAGTTTGGCCCAAATCTTCCAGAACTGGACGGTCGCCTGGAAGCCTTCAGCCCGGACCGGCAACAGCTTGCCTGGATGACTGATGAATAATCCTTCAAGGATCATAATCTAGCATAATTAAAACATAATGCAATATGTTGTTTTCCGCCGTTCGACTTCCACCTGAGTCGACCCGTGACGTGTTGCAATTAGCGGGATTTGAGGCGCGCGGGCCGTGGCTTTAGTCACGCTGCAGTTACTATGGTGAAGTGCTATTTTCTCCCCGAGCCATTCGCTGGAAAACACAAGAATGCTTTTACCTGCTTAAACATTAGCTCCATTATATAGAAACTCACTGCGAGTGTAGAAAGCCCTGGTTTTGTCTGCCTGTTGCTATGACAACACATCGAGCCAAACGATAGGGAGACTTGGGAAAGACGGGTCACCGAGGAGCTTTTGGATTTGTGCCGATTACTGCACTCAACATCGCTGAGGTGAGAACGAGTCCGTCTCCTAGAATAACTCCACTAACGGTTCCCTACAGCTCTGAGTGTGTGTGTGTGTGTGTGTGTGTGTGTGTGTGTGTGTGTGTGTGTGTGTGTGTTAGGCCTGAAGAAGGAATGACAGATACAGTGTCATCTCTAATGTCATGTGCGTGTGTAAAATCAGACGCAAATGAACACAGAAGATCCTGCTGTACTTTGGCTTAATCGGTCAGGGTTTAAAAGTGCCAGCAAACAGGGAACAAAGTGCTCCCTAAATGTTAGGACAACATGTTTTTTTTATGATTTTATGAATATCTTATATACGTTCTCAAAGTGTTCTGAGATCAACATTCTTGGACCGTCCTCGTGGTGTTATTTGTACTTGAACATTCAAGGAAACGTTTTAACGTTCTTAGAATGTTGAAAATAAACATTCAATTAATGTTATTTTGGGGTAGAAATGAAGTTAATAGAATGTTGTAAGAAACTTTGTTGTAACCTTTAAATAACATTCTAATCACCACAACAAAACATTGGACATTTTAACGTTCTTAGAATATTGAAAATAAACGTTCAAATAACATATTTTGAGAGAAAACACCATTTTATTTTTCACATTTTTTTTTTCTTCAGTGAATTCTTTTTTCTCTGAATTACATCTAGCAGTTTACACCACTAAATTAAAAATCATAACAAATATTTTACCTCACAATTGTACGTTCATATCTCATAATTCATAAGTTTATATCAGAACAAAAAGCCTGAGTTGTGAGATAGAAAGTCACAATTATTTTGTAATCCTCTGTAAACTATAGAGATAACTATAAAGATAATGTTTTAAAAATCATTCTAAATTTTAAAGAAAAGCCATAAAACCATAACTATAATGATACAGAGGAACGATATGATTAATTGAAGTTACTAAATTGAGTAAGTGGTTGCAATCAATTTATTTTAGATACATTTAAATAAACGAATTTAGTTGACTAACTTTCAACATTTGTATTTAATTATATAGCTAAAATAAATAGTTTGCAACCACTTACCTTAAAAAAAATACCAGCGAATAAAAAAAACATTGGCATCCAATCAGAATCCTTTAAAGTCCTCAAGCATTTAAAGCGACAGACAACAATTAACAGAATGTCATTGTTCATTGATATGAAAGCCAAAATATAGACAGTAAGTGTGAACAATCCTAGTATACAGCTATAAGATGCATGTGAAGCAACTCAGATCATTTATGATAAATATATTCAACTTTGCTATCCTGGCATATCTGAAACATAATTGAGATTTTCCCAGGAAAAACATCGGAGAAGTTTCAGCTCATTTGCTCCTCATTTCATCCGTCAGGCAGAAACAAGAGATATTCTGAAGTCCATTTTTCTGATTTCTCAGACTTGACATTTTCATTGTTTAATCTCATAGGTGATTATATTTCATTGCAGTAACGTTCACTTCGAACATTTACGATCCTTATCCTTGGATATTTGGGCCACATTTCATTAAACACACAGCGGGCTACAAACCCCAAATAAAAGAAGCGGCATAAATAAAGCCAAAACAGCCGTCGAGCGCAGCTAATAATCGAACGCTCTTGACCTCAGAGAGGATTTCTTCAGTGAATGGAGCGCTAATGGACGATTCCCACAATGCAATGAGATTCACAAGACAAAGAAACCAACTGTATGTGATCGCATCGGGCGCTTCTCGTTGCGACGGGAGGGTGAAGCCTCGTTCTCGCCACCTGTTATTTAGCGCTGATGGCTCGTCTGACGCGTCGGCACGGTTAAGCTGCGAGCAGAGGATGGGTACCAGCTGGGAGATGTGTTCACACATGCCCAGACACACACACACACACATATTAGTGTAATGAAATGTGTACAGATCGTAATTGCAGTAATAAGGGGCTGCTTCCCTCGAGGAGGCCTGCAAAAACAAGAACATGCAACCAGGCAGAAAAACAGCCAGAGAAAGACAGACACCAAACTCATTCTGTGCATCTGCTGTCCGGGCCCGGGACGCTTTTGTGTGCATCTGACATATCGTGTATTCTTTATATTGATTTTGTCATATGCACTCTTATAAATGAAGGTTCTTTATTGGCATCTATGAAGAATCTTTAGCACATAAGGTTCTTTATAGTTCGACTACAACATGGTTTTTCACACTCACTATAATGTAATTTAATGCAAATATTTATCGGACTTAGAAAGTGAGCTCAAGCACTCAGCATTGTTTTTCTGAATTAAATCCAATACTAGTTTTTCACTAATTTGGGATGTTGGTTCCAAAAATAGTCTGTTTTGCTCAAGCATATCACACTTTATCACTAAATATAATGCATTTTGTATCATTTTTGCTTTTGAGAACATTTTTAAGGCGCAGAAGTCTTGTATTCTCCCTTAATTAGCAGAAAAACTTCCACAAAGACAGGATTCCTCAGAGCCACACCTACAATACTGTTGAGAATACACAACTTTTCAGAATAAGAATGATTGCATAACATAAAAATAAAGATTGTTTCTAAAGTCAAAAGTCACATATCCTCCACAGTATTCTGGTGTAAATTAATGTATAGATGCTCTATAGATTAGATGCCAACATGGACAGGCAGTGTGACTTGCATAAACATTAATGTGGAAACATTACATTAAATTTGAACTGAAGCAGTAAAGAACAATAGATAGAGTGATAGACAAAGCAATTGAGAAAACGATGGAATGAGAGAACAACAGAGTGACAGATAGATAGAGTTATATATAGAGCAGCAGAACGATAAATAAATCAATCAAATGAAAGACAGAGCGACAGAATCATGACTAACAGACAGAGTGACAGAACGATAGATAACGCAAAGGAATGGTAGACCGACAGAGTGATAGATATAGCAACACAATGATAGAGAGAGAACACCAGATAGAGCGACAAAACAATAGTTAAAGCGATGAAACGTTGGAGCGTCAACGATAGAGCGACATTACAACAGAGTGATAGAATGATGGATAGAGCGACAGAATAATGGAGCAAAGGAATGGTAGAACAGACAGTAGAGAGAGAACAACAGAACGACAAAACAATATAGATCAACGAAAGCGCAAAGGAATGGTAGACAGAACAATAGACATGAAATGGTAGAGACAAAAGTGATAGATATAGCAACACAATGATAGAGAGAGAACACCAGATAGAGCGACAAAACAATAGTTAAAGCGATGAAACGTTGAACAATAGAGCGTCAACAATAGAGCAACGACATAGCCACAGAACACCAGATACAACAGAGTGATGTTAGAATAGAGCGATACAACAGAGGATAGAGCGACAGAATGATGGAGCAACAGACAGTGACAGAACGATACAATGATAAAGCAAAGGAATGGTAGACCGACAGAGTGATAGATATAGCAACACAAAAGTGATAGATAATGATGTTAGAGAGAGAACAACAGATAGAGCGACAAAACAATAGTTAAAGCGATGAAACGTTGGAGCGTCAACGATAGAGCGACATTACAACAGAGTGATAGAATGATGGATAGAGCGACAGAATTATAGATAAAGTGATGGAACAGCAGATAGATGGACTAACAGAGCGATGGATAGAGCAACAGAACAATAGCTAAAGCCATGAAATGGTAGAGCGACAAAAGTGATAGATATAGTGACACAATGTTAGAGCAACAGATAGATAGAGCGATATAGCCACAGAGCATCAGATAGAGCAACAAAATGATAGATCAAGTGAAGAAATTATGGAGTGATAGAGAGACAGAATGATAGATAAAGTGATGGAACCACAGAATGATAGCGCAACATAACAATAGATAGCACTACAGAACGATAGCTAAAGCGATTGAATGGTAGAGCGACAGAATGATAGATAAAGTGATGGAAAGATGAGACGTTGACAAGCTAAAATGAATATCTGATGATAAAACTATGACGGAATGTCTTCTTTAACAAGATGAGACGGGACTAAAATGTTGTTTGAGGACTCCCACACATTCAAAATACATCCTATAGGCTAAGTTAACGGTCTAAAATGTCTCTGACATTATATAAGAGGCGTTTGTAGAGCTAGTCTCAGTATAGCATCCGCAGTGGACGGATAGACTACCAAAACACGAACTAGCGATCTGAAACAATGGCCTCAGCACCTGAAGGGTTAGAGACTCGGTGACCAGACGTCCCGTTTCTCCCGGGAGTCACAATTCGTTGTCGATTAACTTAAAGTTAGTGGAGAAGGCGGCATACAGCGCGTGATCAATACACACAGCAGTCCACGTGTCTGTCGTGTCGAGTATCTCACGTAAATACAGTCGGTTATGGATTAAGCGAGCGTGAACAGGTGGGTGAACACAATGTGTGTGTCAGTATTACATGCATACCTTCCGTCTTAAAGAGACAGCGTTCCTAATTATCTGTCTTCAATGTTAGCCAACAAAAGATGTTAAATAAATGTATACTTAAGTAAACCTACTGTATCTGAAAAATGAGTTTAATTTGTATCTCTACCAAAAAATAAAAATTTATTCCAGTTTTTCCAAATTCAATCCTTGATTCAAATTTCTCATAAGCTTAATTGATTTGGTCTAAAGAGAGAATAATTTATGACAAATTTTGTTTGAATACTACATATAAAATGTAGTAAAATATAAATGTTGGTAACTTCAGTTTGACTAAAAGTTGACAAAAATGCAATGACTTTTCGTCGACTAAAACTATGAAAGACTCAAATGACTAAAATGTGACTAAGACTATTAAGCATTTTAATCTCAAGATAAAGACTAAGACTAAAACAATTCCAGCCAAAATTAACACTGCGGTAGAGTGACAGATAGAAAGAGCGCCAGAACGATGGATAGAAAATTTGAAGTTTTTATTGGTATTTTTTATATAATATTTTTTTGCAAATAAGCAGAAATTATTTGTAAAGATGCAGGTCTGTGTTATTTAGAAAATGAACGACCCGAGCAGGCACACAACACATAAGACGTTGATATTTGGTTAAATTTCGGTTTTGACGTCGGGTGACCAAAACTCAAAGTAAATTCAACATCTAATGCCGATGTTAAATTGATGTCGAATACCGACGTCAGCTGACGTTGAGATTTTGTTGTTTTTAGGTTGTGTGACCAAAATCCAATGTCAAATACTGACGTCAACCCGTTTAAATTTTTCAACCAAAATGCAAAACCTGTCCGACATCATGTCCAACGTCAGCTTGACGTTATATAGACGTCTGGTGCCTGCTGGGAAAGTGTGAATAACATTGTGGTATTCATCAAGAAACAGTGGTTCAATCCTTTTAAATCTGTCCTGAATGATCCAAAAACTCACTCAAAAGACACTCACTGGTCTCCACCTGCTGCTGTAATGATGTAACCTACAGAATTAATCTAAATGCAAGATTTGAGTCACAATCCACTATCATTGTATTATAATCACAATGCAGTGTAAATGTTCATGTTTCGTTATTTAACGTCTGTATTACCTGCAGATGGCTGTGCATCTCATGATGAAACCGCTTCACATCATCACAGTCTGTCTGGCTCTTAAAATAAAGAGAAATAAAAGTTTTTTACGCAGCGGCAATAAGCACAGATTTGATTTGAACAGAACACAGACTCCTCGTTCTCTCAGTCTCTCTCTCTCACACACTCGTTTAATACAATATGCCCTATTTTGAGAAAGCGCAGCATCTGTGTTCTATAAATTTGCGAGTGTTATCTTCAGTCGGCTTCCCAATGAGCTGGAAAAGCAGACGAGAGGAATCCGGCTCATTCCGAGAGATGTCAGCTGCATTCTAATGTCTGATGATTGCATCTCCTCCTAAAATGTCAAGTGCATTTCCATTTAAAGTGCTTGCTTAAACACCCATGAAGAGAGGACACACGTGCACAAAGGCATGAAGAGGGAGTCTCTCAAATCACCTCCTTCACCTTTTTCCTGCAGCACATTTAGACAATGCCTGCTACTGCTGCGTCTCTCCCTAAAGATAGAAGCTGGGCGCCGACACCATCCCACACACATGTACGCGTATATATCATTTGTTAACCTCAAGATAGGAGCTGTATATTACATATATTATCTCCCTGCTGCGTTGAACTCAGGTGAGTCATCGATTCAGTCCATATTTATAGTGTCAGAAATTCCAATTTGAACATACATAATTAAATTCCCACCTGCTAAGTTCAGTTTTTTGACAGGTTATTGAATATTGCAACACTCAAATGACATTTTTTGTCAAGGTAAATTACTAACAAACTTTCTGGGCCTACCAAAACTGCTAAATTGCATGCAAAAACCCTATAAAGCATGCTCTATCATATTTGATACGCAAATTTCTAAGGTTTCAAACATGATAAAAACTAAGCAACATCAACTTACTGAGAAATATTGTTGGGCGATATAGATATAGATTTATATCATTATATCAAATCTGGATGTTTTGAGGAGCGTTTGTTACTTTCACTGTTCCTCAGCGGAGGAATGATCTTCATCACATCTTCTGAGGAGCGTTTGTTACTTTCACTGTTCCTCAGCGGAGGAACGATCTTCATCACATCTTCTGAGGAGCGTTTGTTACTTTCACTGTTCCTCAGCGGAGGAACGATCTTCATCACATCTTCTGAGGAGCGTTTGTTACTTTCACTGTTCCTGTCTGAGGACTTTCACTGTTCCTCAGCGGAGGAACGATCTTCATCACATCTTCTGAGGAGCGTTTGTTACTTTCACTGTTCCTCAGCGGAGGAACGATCTTCATCACATCTTCTGAGGAGCGTTTCTGAGGAGCGTTTGTTACTTTCACTGTTCCTCAGCGGAGGAACGATCTTCATCACATCTTCTGAGGAGCGTTTGTTACTTTCACTGTTCCTCAGCGGAGGAACGATCTTCATCACATCTTCTGAGGAGCGTTTGTTACTTTCACTGTTCCTCAGCGGAGGAACGATCTTCATCACATCTTCTGAGGAGCGTTTGTTACTTTCACTGTTCCTCAGCGGAGGAACGATCTTCATCACATCTTCTGAGGAGCGTTTGTTACTTTCACTGTTCCTCAGCGGAGGAACGATCTTCATCACATCTTCTGAGGAGCGTTTGTTACTTTCACTGTTCCTCAGCGGAGGAATGATCTTCATCACATCTTCTGAGGAGCGTTTGTTACTTTCACTGTTCCTCAGCGGAGGAACGATCTTCATCACATCTTCTGAGGAGCGTTTGTTACTTTCACTGTTCCTCAGCGGAGGAACGATCTTCATCACATCTTCTGAGGAGCGTTTGTTACTTTCACTGTTCCTCAGCGGAGGAACGATCTTCATCACATCTTCTGAGGAGCGTTTGTTACTTTCACTGTTCCTCAGCGGAGGAACGATCTTCATCACATCTTCTGAGGAGCGTTTGTTACTTTCACTGTTCCTCAGCGGAGGAACGATCTTCATCACATCTTCTGAGGAGCGTTTGTTACTTTCACTGTTCCTCAGCGGAGGAACGTTCCTCTGAGGAGCGTTACTTTCACTGTTCCTCAGGAACGATCTTCATCACATCTTCTGAGGAGCGTTTGTTACTTTCACTGTTCCTCGGCGGAGGAACGATCTTCATCACATCTTCTGAGGAGCGTTTGTTACTTTCACTGTTCCTCAGCGGAGGAACGATCTTCATCACATCTTCTGAGGAGCGTTTGTTACTTTCACTGTTCCTCAGCGGAGGAATGATCTTCATCACATCTTCTGAGGAGCGTTTATTACTTTCACTGTTCCTCAGCGGAGGAATGATCTTCATCACATCTTCTGAGGAGCGTTTGTTACTTTCACTGTTTCTCAGCGGAGGAATGATCTTCATCACATCTTCTGAGGAGCGTTTATTACTTTCACTGTTCCTCAGCGGAGGAACGATCTTCATCACATCTTCTGAGGAGCGTTTATTACTTTCACTGTTCCTCAGCGGAGGAACGATCTTCATCACATCTTCTGAGGAGCGTTTGTTTCTTTCACTGTTCCTCAGCGGAGGAATGATCTTCATCACATCTTCTGAGGAGCGTTTGTTACTTTCACTGTTCCTCAGCGGAGGAATGATCTTCATCACATCTTCTGAGGAGCGTTTATTACTTTCACTGTTCCTCAGCGGAGGAATGATCTTCATCACATCTTCTGAGGAGCGTTTGTTACTTTCACTGTTCCTCAGCGGAGGAACGATCTTCATCACATCTTCTGAGGAGCGTTTGTTACTTTCACTGTTCCTCAGCGGAGGAACGATCTTCATCACATCTTCTGAGGAGCGTTTATTACTTTCACTGTTCCTCAGCGGAGGAATGATTGTCTGAGGAGCCTTTATTTCTTCATCTCTCGATCATTATATGTGTGGATCATTTACATCTCATCTTACTGAGACATATTACTGGACATATAGAGCGATGACTGATATTTAGATCATTTTATGTCAGTATCTGCTGTACTGTTATAAAGATCTCCTTGATTTACATCACAAGCAACAGAATTTCATCATTTAAAGATCAGCAGCTGCACCGAATCGCATGCTTTTGCTCATTTTGGGCCAATTTTTCCTCCATATTCTCACTGTATCAGACTATATGAGTCATAAAAGCCTGATGCATCACACATTATACCTTTGAGACTTTATAGATTGTCAGTAAAAAACATAATTTCCTAAATATGTCAAGCTTTGCGGGTTTAAATCAGTATGAAATATTAAGTGTTGCACAGCCTCGTTTTTATTTACCTAAAATTTAACATGGCATCTTCACTGAAAAGAGCTCTAATGCCACGAAATAAATAAATAATGAAATCCTTAATTGCATTAGCAAGCGGCATGAAGGATTATACCAAGATCAGACAAGACCAACGACGCACTTTTCATCTTAAGTCATTAGAAATGTAAAATGACACACTTGAATAAAACTGGAGTGAACGGCGCCAACCTGTGCCAACGAATGCTGCGAACCTCCTCCAGCATCCATCACGCCCGCGTCCTCTGCCTCTTTTCCTGAGGCCTATAAACAACATAACTGATGCGTCGTGCGGAAGCATCATAAGGGAGATTTATTGAATGACACGTTTGGCCGTGCATCAGCCCTCTCGTTTGATACATTCTATTTAATTAGGTCGCTGATGTAGAAATGTTTGCTGTGATGAAAAGGTAAAGGCAAGCTCACACGCACCATAAATAACCCGCGTAACGACAGCAGTTTAATGTCCAATTAGATTAAAAGGGTCTGAGAAACAATGGCGCATTGTAGACGGACGCCTTAAGAGACATTGATGGAAACGAAACGGATTCATTAGTTGCATCAAAACATGACTTATCAACAGCTCTGACCGGCTTGAACTCGTCCGGCGTGATTGATTTAGAGCTCTGAGAAAAAGCACGTCAAAGGAGTCCAAGTTTTACATGCATTTACATTTACATGCATGAAGCAGCGTTCTCGTGCGTTTATGGAGAAATCGTGGCTGTCATTCCCATAACTTTGGCAGGTGAAAACCTGTCGCTGGTTTGTGTGAAGTCTTATTTCTTTTCAAAATGAACCTTTTCAAGGTTCCAAAGGGGGTTTTCAGAGAAGAAGAACCATTGTTTGGTTCCCAAAAGAACCCTTCGGTTAACGGTTTCTAAAAGAACTATTTTTTCTTAGTGTGAAGAACATTTTTAGAAGACCCTTTCCACTTTAAAGAACCTTGCAATGGAAGGTTTCTTCATAGAAACAAGCGTTGCAGTTCAGAAGCTTTATTTTAAAGAGTGTAGAGAAAATGTTGCGTTTTCAAAGACATTACGCTCTTAAAAACAACGGTTTTCACATGCCATAGAAGAACCACTTTGGGTTCCTCAAAGAACCTTTCACTGATCAGTCCTCAGCTTTTCTAAAAAACACAGGTTCTTTACTGGCATCGATGGTTTCATGAAGACCCTCGTTTACATTCATGGAATTAAAAAGGTTCTTTATACTGGAAAAAGATATTTAGATTATTAAAATGTTCTTCGCATTAAGATAAAAACAGAATGGTTCCACTAAAAGATCCTCGGAGGAACCCTGATTGGTTCTTCTACTGTATTGCTTGCTAGATTTCATTTATTTATTTATGTATGTTTGCTTATTTGAATCATCCCCTTCAATGTCTATGATGATTATGACCATAATAACAGAGCCTCGGTTTAATGTCCTGCCGAATCCATTCATGACGAGGCTGCTAAAACTACATGAATCAATGAATTTACCACTCAGCTAGGTGCACTGAAAACAACTACAATGCAGGATTCATTGAATTTACTCTTGTGATAAGGAGATATTTTTTTGTTTTTTCAGGGAATTGTGGTGTAAATGTGTCGTTGATAAGTGTCTTTATTACTGTGTGTATGTATATGGGTATTTTGCACATTGTCTTCTGTACAGTCTTTAGACTGCATATGTAAATTGTTGTTGTTTTTTTGCACTGGAGCACTTATGCTCCAGTGCAGTTTTTTTTTTTTTTGCAGTGTCTGTCCATATGTAAATTGTTGTTGTTGTTTTTTTGCACTGTCTGTCCATGTAAATTGTTGTTGTTGTTTTTTTGCACTGTCTGGAGCACTGTAAATGCTCCAGTGCAGTTTTTTTTTTTTTTTTGCAGTGTCTGTCCATATGTAAACTGCTTGTTGGTTTTTTTATTTTATTTTTTGCTCTGTCTGGAGCACGCTCATAAGAATTTCACTCACCAAGGCACTTGTGCTGTGGTGATGTGACAATAAAAGTGATTTGATTTGATTTTATTTGAATTGTTCCTCACATTAAGATAAGTGGTTGCAATCTATTTATTTTAGCTACATTTAAATAAACTAATACAGTTGACTAACTTTCAACATGTTTTTTTTTTAATCCAGCTAAAATAATTTTTTTGCAACCACTTACCTTAAAAAAATATTGTATAATTTTCTTTCAGTGTATGACAGACTTCCACAGTTAACCTGCAGCCAAACTACAGCAACAACAGAGCAGCAGTGGATCAAGCACATGGCTCCTCCCATCAACTGCAACCGACCAATCACACGGCTCCAGTCTGAGACGCTCCACAGAGACGTCCAGAACTTCAGCCAAGGACAGAAGAACGTGCGGCGTCTGGGTCCGAATCAGCTTCATTTAAGAGTCTGCTTATTCAAGCACAACCTCGAGCTCAGACACACTTCAGGAGAAAGAACACCATCAACATCTTAACAATCCACACAAAGTGTTTCTCTTGTATAATAAAACAAGGCCGCTGTCGGCTTTGGCTCGCCCAGCTGGGTTTAAAATACAGTTAATATTTAGGAGTAATATCATTGATTTGACTGCACTGACCCCATCAGATGAGAACAAAACTGAACTGAACTGATTAACGACACTATTGTCTTCTGCTTTAATTCTCAACATTAACACTGTTGTTGTTTTTTACTGTTTAATAGAAAAAAATCTGTATTGTATAAAGCACTAAATAAATGTGACTTAATAAGAGCTTAAATATAAAAATATATTAAATAAACAAATATATAAATTCTAGCCATATGTGTTAAATATGCTAAATATATGTTGTAAACCATGAAGCTCAGGGACAATATTTTTGAATTGATAATGCTTTAAAAACATATATATTTTTTAATATATTTTCAAATATATACAAAAACTGGACAAAAATGTTTTGGTAGAAAATATATGTACGTAAACATTTTATCAAAATCAAACATATTTGTTATTCATTTTTCTATATTTTAAATTATATAAATACAAAAAATATTTTTTTCCCCCCATATGGGATCTGTTCAAGAAGACAAGTTTCACTTAATGTTTATTCTGATTATTATGTCACACAGTTTTTGTCATCTACAAACCAGCACCAAGATCTGTCTGTCAAATGAAGCTTTGAGAAATTTATTAAAATTAATATTGACTCAAAATGTAAAGAGTGTGTTTTGGGTTAAATGTTGCAGTTCATCAGTAGTTTTACTGTAGTTAAAAAAAAAAAAATGTATCTTTACTACACTGTAAAAAAAAAAAAAGTTACTTTAAAAAATATATATTTTTGTTATATAAACTTAAAACGGTTTAGAAAACTCAAAAATCTGCTGAAGCTGGTAAGCCTTAAACTTTTAAGTTTGCTCAACTTTTAGTTTTTTACAGTGTAGTTATTAAAGATAATCCCACTTCAAACTGATAGTTCACCTGAAAAATGATCATTTCTGGATGAACTGTTACTTTAAAAATATTAAATGGAATGTTTTTAAATGGAAATAAGTCTTGTTTTCATTAAAATATCAAAAAATTCTTAAACCAAGATACATTTACTTGAGAAGCAACATGAATGACTTCGGTTATTGAGTCTTCCTTTCTGAAATAATAATAATACAAAAATATTTAAAATGAAGTGAGCTTATACTTAAAACAAGAAACAATATCTGTAAGCGAGGTCAGAAAAAATGAGTGTAGTTCAAAGGGAAAATAAGTTTATGTTTATGACCCATTAGCAGAAAATTGTTCTTGTTTTAGGTATTTTAATACATTTCTCAGTAAACAAGACTTTATAGACTATCTTCAGTAATTTAGTTCCTCACATAAATCTATCTTTAAGATTTTTTAAGGCGATACTGAATGAAAAGCATTGTTTGCAGTGAAACAAGTGTCTTGTATAGTTCACTTTTATTTCAGAGGAAAGTTAGTGAAGAAACAGTATCCGAGTACCTTCACTAACATTAAACCCACCATGAACAAGCACACGTCTAAAATTATTATGCATGATGCTTTCACGATTTGTATTATTTCATAATGGAATTAAACTGATTATGAGCGCATGAGATCCTGTAATCACGACTTCAAAAGCAGATCATTACAGCACCGATGAAGACGAGGAGACGCAAGATTACGGTAATTAAACCTCGGTCCCAGAGGAGAGCCACTAACCAACCCGTCCATCAGACTAACTACTCGCTCATTACACAGATCTCAGAGAAAAGCTGAAGAGGAACTCATCTGATGCCTCCGTTCTCTGTGGCGTTAATCAATGTTATCATTTCACACAGACGCTCAGAAGAGCTTCACCCCGCCGGCTACATCGTTTCTGAACGCTCTGCACTTTCTGCTGCTGTGACATGAGTTTATCTAAAGCCCTTAGAAAGGCTGTTAAACACCAGAATCAGTCACATTCACACAGCATCCGATCATTAAGAGTCAGACGCGAGTCCTCAGATATCACAAATATAAGGTTCTGAAACATTAGGTTATGAAAACGTTATTTCATATATGCACTCTGGGTGTTTAAGACTTAACATGTTTTAACATTAGTGTTTCGGTAACACTTTATAATAACGGCACGCTATGAGGTAAGCATTAGTAAATAGTCAGTTCATTCTTTATAAAGCATTGTCCCAACATTAATAGTCATTAGTAAGCAGTTTATAAATACAGCTATATATGCCTTGTTCTTGATTTATAAACATATCTATTACAAAGAAGATTTAAAGGCTCAGTTATCTTTCTAACAGAAAAAATAAACAAACAACACAGAGGGATTCAGATATATTGATTTCAAGATGCAAAAAATGTAACTGTACACTTTATTTTTTTTTATATTTCTTTTTTTATCAAGTGTACAGTTGCATTTTTTGCATCTTGAAAACAATATTTCTGAGTTCTGTATCCCTCTGTGTTGTGTTTGTTTAACTTCTCTGTTTGGGAGATAACTGAGTCTTTAAATCTGCTTTATTAATGCTTTATAAGACATAAATATTCCTCACTTTAGATGAGCTCACACAAATATATGACTGGCAACTGATAAATGCATTATAAATACCTGACTTAATCATGAATTACAGAAGGGATATGTGTTAATAAAGCATTGATTAACACACTGAGCAGTTATTATCATGCGTCTAAATGATACGATTTAAAAATGTACATTTAAATAGTTTATTAATCATTTACTTACACTTTCTAAATGATTGTATGAACCACTGACAACGATGAAATAACTCGTTTGTAGCATAAATAATGTAATAATTTAGAAATTATAAATTGATCATTAATAAAGTATGAAAATACAATTATTAAACATTATAGATATGCTCAAGAACAAAACATTTATAGCTGTTTTTATAAACTGCTTACTAATGCCTATTAATGCTTTATAAATGATGAATTGACTGTTTACTAATGATTAACTAATGATTCATAGTGTGCAGTTATTATAAAGTGTTACTGTTTTTTCTTGGTTATTGTGAGCGTCAGTGAACACATTAAGGGAATGTTTCTTTTTACAAACAATGTTACTTTTGAATGTTCTCTGAACGCTTTTTATCTTTAGAGAAAACACTGAAGGAACTTTCCATTTGATCACAAACATGCTTTTGAATGTTCAAAACGTGTTTGTCTTGGTTAATTGCAAACGTTAGAGAAAGCATTAAGGCAATGTTCCTTTTTATTATTTTGCAAACATTATAGGAACACTGTTTTTGAATATTTGACTGTTCGAAGTTTCCATTTGATCACAAACATGTGAATGTTACTTTTGAATCTCTCTGAAAGTTCGGAAACGTGTAGTAACATTTTAGACATTATTGAACTAAAACCATTCAGAAGAAAAAATGATGTACAAATCATTTTTTGAGAACTTTATTAAAGACCAGAACAACATTAAATTATGTTACTGGTAGAAATGTTTGTTCATAACCGAGAAAACCTTGCTAGAATATGAAAGGTCTCTATTTGGGTCAGGAATATTTTTTGATATTATTGTTATATATTATAGAATATTTTAG
This sequence comes from Schizopygopsis malacanthus, assembly GCA_027474115.1. NCBI lineage: Eukaryota > Metazoa > Chordata > Actinopteri > Cypriniformes > Cyprinidae > Schizopygopsis > Schizopygopsis malacanthus. The sequence goes on from CM049866.1 coordinate 830,000, forward strand.
AGTCTCTTCTGCTTACTAAAAGTGTAAAACAATTTGAAATATTATTACAATTTAAAAAACATGTTTTATACATGTTACACCTTCTACATGTTTTCTATGTGAATATATGTTAAAATGTAATTTATTTATCTGATGCGAAGCTGTATTTTCAGCATCATTACTGCAGTATTCAGTGTCACATGATCTTCAGAAATCATAATTTGCTGCTCAAGAAACATTTCTGATTATTAGTGCAAACCATTGTGGAAACCGTGATACATTTATTTGAAATAGAAATCTTTTGTCACATTATAAAGGCCTTCACTGTCACTTTTGCTCAATGTAACGCATCCTTGCTGAATAAAAGTATTCCTTTCTTTCAACTTTTGACCGTAGTGTATACACATATAAATTCCCTGATGACTGCCTCTTCTAATCATCATCTGGAGCAGGAGGCGTTTAGCACACGAGAGGAAGAGAACAGAAGTCATTACAGCACGCGGGCTCCGCTGGGAATCCAGCGCTCGCACGGATACGAGGAAACAATCCACGGCGGACTGATAGGAGAAAAGAAGTTAATTACACAGGTAAGCCTCGGGGGGTTCATGTAAAACGCCTGTGGAGGAGGAACAACCTCTGCAGACGACCCCGAGCTACACGCCTCTGCTTACCCAGACAGAAAATCTGATTGCCTTTGGAGTTTCTCCGGAATGCTCGTATTCTCGCTCCGGGACACAGAGTCACCCGGAACGCATTAGAATAGCTGCATGGTTTTGGATTGGGGGCGGGGAAGGGGGCGGAGCTCTAGGATGAGTGACGGGACGAACACAAACTAGATTTAATGACATTTTTGAATTGCAACCGGTAGCTTGATACATTAAAATTCAGGAGACGTCAAATTATTTAAATAGAAATGTGCTTATTTTACCTTGCCGTGGCAGGCATTTCTACTCAATGTCATGAGTTCTGGGATGCTTGGATTGATTGACCGGAACGTCAGGAACGTCAAACACAGAATGGACGTCTGTCAGGGCAGACGGATGGGAATGAAAATGAGTCTGAAGAGCAGAAGCACAGTGTGTTTTTACTGTAACACACACTGATGTTGATCATTAAGACACTCTTATTTAAAATCTTTCTAACAGAAATATGTGGATAAATCAGACTCAAACAGTACCGTACGTCTATTAATCACTGCCTTGTTTTCATTCACATTAAATAAAATCATTTAATTTAGCATTAGAGTCATCTGAAACACATGAACACGGTCTTGTTCGACAGTACAACATCATAAATCAAGATACAAGCTAAATGACTGAAGATTGTAAGTGTTGCTTTCTGAAAAATGTATACAAATTATGTGTGTTTATGCTTAAAATAAGAAAAAAAATCTGCAAATGAGGTCAGAAAAACACTTAATTCAATGATAAACAAGATTCTTTCTCTAACACAATGGAAGCTTTTCTATTAATCAATAACTCAATTAATTTAGATACATTTTTCAGAAAAAATATGTTATTATGCTTCTTAACCATAAATAGTGTTACTTGAAATAAAAGAATCGTTAACTGAAATATAATATAATAAAATATGAAAACATTATTTCAACTTTAGGTTCCGAGGCAGCATTTCTTTAAAAAAAAAATGCTTTTTTTTTTTTGTATAGTTTAACAAAAAATTATGGAAGCCCTTTTCCGCCACTGAATAAAAAATGTAAAAGGTATTTGTGACTATTTATCTCACAATTCTGACTTTTTATTCATAATTGCGTGATATAAGATTGCAATTCTGAGAACATATCAGTCCCCCCCCCCCTTTAAAACTGGACTTTAACTCACATTTGTGAGTTAATATCTCACAGTTCTGAGAAAAATGTCTGAATTGTGAGGAAAAAAAATCAGAATTGTGAGAAAAAAAATTGTGAGTTTATATCACGTAATTCTGTGAAAAACAAGTCAGAATTGTGCGATAAAAAATGGCAATACATTTTTGTTTTTTATTCAGTGGTGGAAATGGGCTTCCATAAAAATTAAATTAAAATGAATATAGACACAAAAAAATACTAAGAATATCAAAAACACACAACAAAGTTAGTAAACCATGACTGAAATTCATGTACTGGAAAACAAGACAAGCACACTAAGTAAGAAAAAAAAATTCTTTTTTTTGAAGTAAGCTTGATTTCATGCAAACTGAAATGTGCCAGAATTCAATTTAATTTGCAATGCAACTCAATGACGTCTTCAGTCTTTTCTCTTTCAGATCATCTACTGTCATGGCATTTTGCTCGTTGAAGTCGGTTCATGTAAAGTCATGGTTGATGTTTGTCGTCTCACTGTTAAACTCAGCAGACACGAGTTCATTAGCCACACTATAATGTCAAGACCTTACAGTGGATGCCAGATTTGTCCCTGCAGGAACATCACCCGTCCCCATGAACTCTGACTCGGATCTGTCTCATCCACTCAACGGCAGTCTGAGAAGAGAGATCTGTCACGCGCGGCTCGTCCATTACAGCGACAGAGCGACGGCCGATGAGGAAATACATCAGACCAAGAGCCTCTCAGAGCCTTAACAAGCCTCGTCTGCTGCCAATGAGCTCAACGCTCGCTCCTGCATCTAACACAGAACTGATAGAGACAGCCACTTCCTCTCGAAGGCTTTATGACCTCATAAAGACAGATCAAATATGACCCTGGAGCACAAAACCAGTCTTAAGTAACTGGGGTATATTTGTAGCAATAGCCAACAATACATGGTATGGGTCAAAATTATTGATTTTTCTTTTACGCCAAAAATCATTAGATATTAAGATCATGTTCCATGATGTAAATTTCCTATCGTAAATATATCAAAACATAATTATTGATTAGTAATATGCATTGCTAAGAACTTAATTTGAACAACTTTAAAAATAATTTTCTCTATATTTAGATTTTTTTTGCATCCTCAGATTCCAGATTTACAAATATTGTCCGATCATAACAAAACATAAATCAATGGAAATACTATTTATTCAGCTTTCAGATGATCTATACATCTCAATTGACACTTATGACTGGTTTTGTGGTCCTGGGACACAAATAACACACGGTTCACAGAGGTGCAGCTGTTATTGTGATGAGCGACGATAATCAGTCTCATCTAAGTCTGATATTCATCAAGACTTCATCACTGAAAGTTTGCATGTGTGTTTTGTTAAGGCTTTTATAACTCATATAGTCTTACACGGTGAGAATATGAAGGAAAAAACAGCTTAATTTATTCAGAGACTCAAACTGAGCAAACTCTGGTGCAGATGCTGATATTTAAATGATGATATTCTGCTGCTTGTGATGTAAATCAAGGAGATGTTTATAACAGTACAGCAGATACTGACATAAAATGATCTAAATATCTCTATATCTCCAGTAATATGTCTCAGTAAGATGAGATGTAAATGATCCACACATATAATGATTGAGAGATGAAGAAAGAAGATGTGACGAAGATCGTTCCTCCGCTGAGGAACAGTGAAAGTAACAAACGCTCCTCAGAAGATGTGATGAAGATCGTTCCTCCGCTGAGGAACAGTGAAAGTAACAAACGCTCCTCAGAAGATGTGATGAAGATCGTTCCTCCGCTGAGGAACAGTGAAAGTAATAAACGCTCCTCAGAAGATGTGATGAAGATCGTTCCTCCGCTGAGGAACAGTGAAAGTAATAAACGCTCCTCAGAAGATGTGATGAAGATCATTCCTCCGCTGAGGAACAGTGAAAGTAACAAACGCTCCTCTGAAGATGTGATGAAGATCATTCCTCCGCTGAGGAACAGTGAAAGTAATAAACGCTCCTCAGAAGATGTGATGAAGATCGTTCCTCCGCTGAGGAACAGTGAAAGTAATAAACGCTCCTCAGAAGATGTGATGAAGATCATTCCTCCGCTGAGGAACAGTGAAAGTAACAAACGCTCCTCAGAAGATGTGATGAAGATCGTTCCTCCGCTGAGGAACAGTGAAAGTAATAAACGCTCCTCAGAAGATGTGATGAAGATCGTTCCTCCGCTGAGGAACAGTGAAAGTAATAAACGCTCCTCAGAAGATGTGAGAAGATGTGATGAAGATCATCGTTCCTCCGCTGAGGAACAGTGAAAGTAACAAACGCTCCTCAGAAGATGTGATGAAGATCGTTCCTCCGCTGAGGAACAGTGAAAGTAACAAACGCTCCTCAGAAGATGTGATGAAGATCGTTCCTCCGCTGAGGAACAGTGAAAGTAACAAACGCTCCTCAGAAGATGTGATGAAGATCGTTCCTCCGCTGAGGAACAGAGAAAGTAACAAACGCTCCTCAGAAGATGTGATGAAGATCATTCCTCCGCTGAGGAACAGTGAAAGTAATAAACGCTCCTCAGAAGATGTGATGAAGATCGTTCCTCCGCTGAGGAACAGTGAAAGTAATAAACGCTCCTCAGAAGATGTGATGAAGATCATTCCTCCGCTGAGGAACAGTGAAAGTAATACACGCTCCTCAGAAGATGTGATGAAGATCATTCCTCCGCTGAGGAACAGTATTAAAATATGAGTAAGTGTTGGGGGGGGGGGGGTAACAAGTAACGCAAGTTACGTAATCAGATTACTTTCATTTACTAGAAAATATCTGAGTTCTTTTTCTCCATTTATTGACTGAGTGCGCCGTGTGAACATGATCTTACTGTAGATCTAATCTAGACTAAATATGAATGTGTATTAATTCACTCGCAAAAAACAGATTCAGTATTCATCAAAATGAATTAAAACAGTGAAACACAAACTCAGAATATGAGCAAACCTGCAATAATTTATGTTAAACAACACAAATATATCTAATCTCATTTTATTAACCGATGTGTTTGCTCAGCTGATCTTTGATGATCAGTTCAATCATACTAATAAGCAAACATGACTTTAGATAAACTAACAATCGTTGTGTTTTATTGCTGAAGAGTGTTGATCTTCTCCTGTGTTCCTGTACAGCGGACGTGATTTACGATCTTCTTCACATCTTCTGAGGAGGTTTATTTTATTTCTTTCACTGTATTTCTGCTCATGCGGAGACACGATCTTCATCACATACTGCCATCTGCTTCAGGAGCTTTTTGAGGAAGAGTTCAGGCTCTGTTCCATAAACTTTCACAAGATTATGTCTCACATCGTATTCTATGTGTGAGTACAAACATCCCTCTCAATACTTAAGTCCCGTTTTTCATCCTGTTTTGCGGAGGAACGATCTTCATCACATCTTCTGAGGACGTTTGAACTTTCACTGTCACTCAGCGGGATTTGGATTAACTGATCGACATCACTTTCCATAAAAAGTAACTAAGTAACGTAATTAGTTGCTTTTATAGAGAGTAACGCAATATTGTATTACTTTTAAAAGTAACTTTCCCCAACACTGCTTATTAGCATATAAGAACATAAACACTACAAGAATAAAATGCATAGCAAAAAGTCATTAAAAATGCTCTCACTCGGTGTAGATCTGCCTCAAAGCTTTAGATCGTGTCTCTTGGGAGATTCATCCATCAGATGACTTGAAATAACACCAGAGTTTGCTGTGAAAATTCAATAAAATAGAATTTTTTTCCCCCTAATTGTCCGTTACATTGATATATGATTGCTTCAGCAAAGACTAATCTCTTAAATTAAAAATAATATGAATATGTAAATAACTCCTTAGGATCACCGAGCAATACATTCTGATTGGGTGTGACCCTGAAGCCCCGCCCACAATGACCCTTATGCAAATGAAAGTAGCATGCAATAAACATAATTTATATTTGCCACTGCACTGATTATAATTTACTTGCTTATACAGGAGATTATAATCACAAATTAGATCTCTTTAATATCTGAAATGTCTCTCAATTAGATTAAAAGGAGGTCTCCTGCTTCTCAAATATATAGAAAAATGTTTTATGCCAACTATACACTCATTTATGTGCTTTATTTTTCCTGACAACTTTAAGGAGAAACATCTGAGATAAAGTCGATTAATAAAGAAAAAATGACAAGATCTCCTGAGCTCTGTAAGAGCATTTCTGAGCAATGCATTTTCCTCAAAGATGAATAATTAGTGTTGTTTAGCATGATAATCACACACTTTCTGTTGCTCCTGTAGCATCGTTTTCAGATGAGGAGATGAATGTTGTGAAGTGACACGGCCTCGGGCACCTCATCTTTTCTTCATTTCTGAACACCCGCCTGACCTCTGACCTCTGACCCCTGCAGGACAGGACAGGGCAGATACACAGAGACCGGGAGTTTATAAAGAAAACACACACTCGGACCTTCAGGAATCACGGCCAGGGTCTTCATTAGCCATATTCACGTTCGCTTGGCGTCACATATTCATCAGCGTCTCATAAATGCTGCATTTGCACCGTCAGCCGACTGATTGGAGTAATTATGTGCAATATTCCTCTGTTGTGTTTCATAATTCACTCTCACAGTCTCAGCTCAAGCTCGACACACACGTGACAGCCGATCCAAGCACGGCTCGATGCTTTAACGCTTGGTTTTGCTTCAGGATCTCAGGTTTTTGGTCCGAATCAGAAACGTCATGTATGAATATGTTGGGAAGAAGAACTGATTCTTGTGTGAAAAACAGCGGAAGTTTTCACGACTGATAAAATAATCTGGTTTAAACACAAAAAAGAGCTGATGATGAAGAGTTTCTCAACTGTTTTATCCATATTTTACTTTGATAATCAAGTGCAGAGGAACACTAAAGTAATACTAAAATCAGTTATCAGCCCTTCTTTGGGTCACGACCCACCAGTTTATGTTTTAAGAAACAGTCATAATTTGATACGTTTAGTAAGAAAAACGAGATTATATTATAAAATTACTGGAAGCAAATGACTTATGATATTATAAGAAACAGTGGTGCAAGAATGTCTTAAGAATCATAAACATCATGTTTGGGAAGAAGAAATTATTTTCATTGATTTAAAAATACTGGAAGCAAATAACTATTATGAACAGTTCTTGACTGTCTCTGGAATAAATGCTATTGAAGGACATAACAGCATCAAATAAATACCAACAGGGCAAAGAAACCGTGAGCTTACAGTCTGAACGTGAAATAATGGATTCAAAAAGACATTGTGTCAGTTGTCGTGTTTTTATGGCAAGCCATTTTAACATTTAATCCTTTAACACACTAACATCTGTTTTAATGCTATTAATACTTATTTTATCGACTATTTCCATTAAGTACTAACACTTATTCATAAGCTACTAGAGCTTATTCTTTAGGCACGAACACCTTTTTAAAGATACTAGTACTTATTCATTTGAACTTAGAACCTAATGATTTTTGGCATAAAATAAAAATCAATAATTTTGACCCATACAGTGTATTGTTGGCTATTATACATGTGCTGCTTATGACTGGTTTGTGCTCCAGGCTCACATGATGAAACCGCTTGCCAGGGTTTCTCACATGCACTGCACACTGCTAAACTCTGGTTTCTAAACAGAAGTGATTGGAGAGTTATTAGACCTGATGGTGTCACTAAAGTATGAGCACGTGGCGCTTGCACAAGTGTTTATGGCTTCATTAGGACTAGTCTCGTGCAGCTTCTCCACCCAGCGGCAGCCATTTATAAACTGATTCAGAGAGGTCTCTGCATCTTCAGTGCGCGGCGCGTTCAGAGGTGACGTCTGTCCTCAGGTAGAGTCCCTGTGGATAGGGTGCCCACATTAATGTCCATCTGCTCAGAGAGACCCAGTCAACGGCTCTTTAATGAAGATGAATGTGAGGAGGGCCGGACCAGGAGGCGGTCAGCGGGGGTCTAATGACACACCTTCACCCGCTGTGACTGATGAGGAGAAACACTCACAGACTCCAGCAGAGCTGCTCAGGAGCTCCTCGAGTGACCAGCGCTGAACAGAAGAGAACCTCCTGCGTGCATGAACACTGACATTATCATGTGCATTATTACTTTCAATTCAAAAAACAATATGACCTTGACTAGTCAAAAGTTTGGAATGATTACACTTGTTTAATGTGTTTGAAAGAAGTATCTTCTGCTCATCAAGGCTGTGTAAATATGTGTCCCTGGAGCACAGACGCAGTCATAAGCAGCACAGCTATATTTGTAGCAATAACCAACAATACATTGTATGGTCAAAATTATCGATTTTTCTTTTATGCCAAAAATCATTAGATATTAAGATCATGTTCCATGAAGATATTTAGTTAATTTCCTACCGTAAATATATCAAAACTAAATTTTTGATTATTAATATGCATTGCTAAGAACTTAATTTGAACAACTTTAAAGATGATTTTCTCAATATTTAGATTTTTTTTGCACCCTCAGATTCCAGATTTACAAATATTGTCCGATCATAACAAACCATACATCAATGGAAAGATTATTTATTCAGCTTTCAGATGATGTATAAATAAATGGTTTTGTGGTCCAAGGTCACAAATGTGAAATATTATTAATATTTAAACAGCTGTTTTCTATGTGAATATCTGTCAAACTGTAATTGAAAAATCTGTGTTTTAGCATCATTTCTGCAGTCTTCAGTGTCACATGATCTTCAGAAATCATAATAATATACTGATTTGCTGCTCAAGAAACATTTCTGATTATTATCAATGTTGAACAAAGCAAAAATAAATGTCATAAATCTTTCCCTGATTAACAGAAGACACCCAAATGTAATTCAGAGTAACAATCTTGTCAGGCATATTTACGACAAAAATCAATTTATGACATATTAAAAGACTATAATTACTCTCACCTCAAATACTAATTAGTTGTAATTTTACATCTTCTAAATTTGCCACTACCCTAGGTTTTGACAATTGGTCATTAAGTATTTTTTTACTAATTTAAAACACAATAAAATGTAATATGCTCCCTTATTCTTTTATATATTTTAATATGTACAAGTCAGATTTTTTTACATAAATATTGTGTTACACTAAATCACAATGTAACATTATTTCAACCAAATTTTAACATTTTATTCTCCAAAAACGAATTTGAAACTTTAAAATTAGACACTTTACTTGCATTTCATGTGCTTTCTATGAACATAAAATCACTTTTGTAAATGTATTTTAATGCGGGCATCTTAACGTCTTTGACCCATGCATAAAAAGGTCCACAAAGACATAAACAAACAATATTGATCAAATATTCCTCCGATCTCATGTGATGTTTTTGTTTGCTCATATAGCATTATTCTGAATATATTAATCCCACTTTAATTTCACAATCTGTTCAAAACTACTACACGAACTAGTAAGTTATCCCAAAACTAACTTCAGAGCCGTTCACGTCTTAAAGTGACAGTACACCCAATAAAATCATGCAGTCGCTTTAACATTGCAAAACAGTACTTTGGTGGTACCACGTGTCATGTGGTAAAAACAAGGATTACTGTAGTATTATATAGCCTTAGCAGCAGTAAGTATCTGTTCATTACACACTGCATGCTTCGAACACATTAACCCTAAATCAGAATAACTCAAACCGCTTTCACTTTTATACTGAACAAACACACACAAGCAGTTCATCACATAAACCAACAGCTGTTTACCGTCGCCGACTCGTACAGTAAAGCGGTCAGTCGTTAACAGTGTTGCTCTCCATGTTTTTAATGAGGAAAACATGAGAGCAGCAGAGGACCTGAAAGAACACACACACATCTGCTCGCCTCAAAATTACATTTCATTGGGTTCATGAAAAGCGTGCTGACATATTTTATTGGATTTTGAGGAACTATGTTGACACGGTGAATTTCACGGGATGTTTAATGTGAATCTCGGCGCTCACAAACACAGTTTTCTGAGGGTCGATTCTCCGCCCGCGCCGCCACAATAAAAAGCACACAAAACATAATCAAATCATACTTTGCTCAATCGCCGCGCTCCTTCAAATCACATAACCATAATATAACTCACAACAGCAGTTCCAGTTGTGTTCATGACACGCTTGTGGAGGAAAATAAAGCCACATATCAAGATCTGCACTGTATGTGTCTGTTTATGACTATAACGATTTCAAGAGTCACAGTGTCTTTCTCTTCACAAGAATATGTCAATATCATGTTTGAATTACACACATTATCAAATGATAGATCAAATATGTGACCCTGGAGCACAAAAGCAGTCATAAGTCATGTAGCAATAACCAAAAATACATTGTATGGGTCAAAATTATACATTTTTATATTATCCCAAAAATCATTAGATATTAAGATCATGTTCCATGATGTACATTTCCTACCGTAAATATATCAAAACTTAATTTTTGATTAGTAATATGCATTGCTAAGAACTTCATTAGAACAACTTTAAAGATGATTTTCTCAATATTTAGATGCCTCAGATTCCAGATTTTCAAATATTGTCCGATCATAACAAACCATACATCAATGGAAATATGATTTATTCAGCTTTCAGATTATGCATAAATCTCAAATTTCGACTTAAGACTGGTTTTGTGCTCCAGGGTCACAATTGTATCTACAGGTGTGCTATAGATAAAACAGAATCGAAAAATAATGATACAAAATTTGAATAATAATATACAAAATAATAGATTGATTATAAAATGACAATTCTAACAAGTTTTAGTACTTTTACTGTACTGAAGTATAGCAAGTGCAGGAAGTCACTATAAAAATCATAATAAAGTCCACACACCACCAGCTTAGAAGGGGCAGTTGTTTAGGGCCATAACCTGCTCTCGTAGCCTGGAGTTAAGAAAGTCTGAGAGATTAAAGGTTCACGCTGCTCTTTATAACTCTCAGCATCACAGGACAGGAGGGAATGCTGGTCTGCCTCGGGCCGAAGCCCTGAGCGCTTCTTCCTAACGAGACGCTGATGATTCAGCAGGAGTTGATCACTCTACCACTGGAGTACAGTAGAGCGCAGTGCATGGAGAGACTTTAACATCTTTTCATTTCCTCTCATGTTTCTATTCCACCTCCAGCTATTGCCTGAGAGCGTCTGAGAACAACAGGAGTCTGCTCTGTCTCTCTCTCTCCTGATGAGCGGAGGTGAACACGGAGCTGGTGACATTATCCAGCAGAGCCTTTCAAATGGGTGCCGCGGTCTCCATTAATCACAGGAGAGCGTCTCCTCGGAGTCTGGAGAAATGCAGCATTATATTCACGCAGCTTTAGACCGTCATCTGTGACGTACTGAATGAGGGCTTTCACGAGCGCAGCTTTGAGCCACATGATCAACGTGACTGTTTTATACCATTATATTATCCAGGGGTATATAATTAATAAACAGAGAGATTATAACATAGAAACAATCCTAGCTAAGAAGAAACATTCTGGCAAAGTTCTCTCAAAGTGATGAAAATAGTAACATGAAGAAATGGCCATGGTGTTTGATAAATGCATGGCTGACTGATGACTCTATATAGGGTTTGGCATCATAACGAGTCGAGACTACAGTTCTGTACAAACGTCTTTCTCACAGATTGACAAACTGATTGGACTTCTCTTATGCAGCTAGATTTACATTTTAACGATGGAAATTGATTCTGACAAACCTCTGTGTCATTTTACTGCTGAATAATAACAATCCCCCCTCCCCCGCTGTTTCTCTGGGCCAGAATGAAATCATCATCACACTGCAGTTTCACCTACAGGACCTGTTTGAGACAGCCCGTGTCTGTTCTTGTACTGCCCTCTGCTGGAGACACAGACACCAACAGCACACTGGAGCAAATGCACTTCCATCAAATCCAATGCTTTCAAATGCCCCTGCCATAGTTTCAAATAAAAACTGATATATCATCAGAATCAGGCAATATTTCTTCTCTCTCTCTCTCTAGTAAAACATTACTAAACATTGCATTATTTCATGCATATCATTATAATGGTGAAATAAATAATGCAATGCATTTGCTAATTCAAATGCCATTAATAATACATTTAAAAAAAATATATATATATATCATTTTTGTTTTGATAAACTGATATTGTCCAGGCACTGTACATATCAACGCAGGCCAGAGTTATTTTAGTATTTATTAATATTTTTAATTATCCTTCCTTATATTTTACTTCCATTAACAAAAAATAGCTTTGATTTTATATTTTCATTTTTCATTAAAATTTTAGTTGAAGTTTTTCTTACGTTATTCTGTGATTTTGTCCTTTCTGTTTTTTTTATAAATTGCTATGTTATTTTTTCAGATTTGTTTGAAGTAATTTCAGTACTTTTTGTTTCAGTTAGATGCCATGACAACATAACTTTTCAAAACATTTGTTGAAGTTTTTAATCTAATTGATATTTGAATTCAGCTTTAATAAAAACATTAGTTTTAGAAGTAAACAGCAGATATCAGAATACACCAGAATTATTTAATATTTTGACTTAAATGTTGTCGTTTAAATTCATTTGCTTTGGTCTTTTTATGAGTTTTGGTTTTTCAGTATTTTATTTTGTAATCTATTCAATTTTTATTTCAGTACTAGTTTTAGTAATGTTAGAACATCAACAAACGTATTTTATTTCAGTTAGCATGGAAAATGGCAACTATTCTTTTTATTTGATTTGGTCTTGTATTTATTTACAGTATAGTTTTCAGTTTTTATTTTAATGAACAATATTTACAGTAAATCTTTTGGAATTTCTCGTCTGATCCTTTAGTCCAGCAGCACTTAAAGCCTGTTGTCCTTTCAGCATCAGCACTGCATTACTGTGAACAGATTATTACAGAGCAAAACACAAACGGCCCTAATTATAACACAATGAACGCAGTGACTCGCTCCAGCAGAAGCTCAGCGGCCTGTTCGGAGTCAGATATGTGACTGTGCCATGTCATTTCTGCCCTGAAATCTCCACTAGAGGCCAGCATTGAGTCCTGTTTGACCACCCTGAACACAGACACCAGATCACAGATGAACCCTGTAATAACACTCCAGCACCTCCTCAAGTCTCCTGAAGAATAAACAACCGAGTACAAACACTCGAGTCTGGACTACAACTCAGGTACAGTATCAGTGCGTGTACAAACACTCGAGTCTGGACTACAACTCAGGAACAGTATCAGTGCGTGTACAAACACTCGAGTCTGGACTACAACTCAGGTACAGTATCAGTGCGTGTACAAACACTCGAGTCCGGACTACAACTCAGGTACAGTATCAGTGCGTGTACAAACACTCGAGTCCGGACTACAACTCAGTACAGTATCGGTGCGTGTACAAACACTCGAGTCCGGACTACAACCAGTGCGTGTACTCAGTCCGGTCTACAGGTGCGTGTACAAACACTCGAGTCCGGACTACAACTCAGGTACAGTATGCGTGTACAAACACTGTGACTACAACTCAGGTACAGTGCGTGTACAAACACTCGAGTCCGGACTACAACTCAGGTACAGTACAACTACAACTCAGTGCGTGTACAAACACTCGAGTCCGGACTACAACTCAGGTACAGTATCAGTGCGTGTACAAACACTCGAGTCCGGACTACAACTCAGGTGTAGTGCGTGTACAAACACTCTCCGGACTACAACTCAGGTACAGTATCAGTGCGTGTACAAACACTCGAGTCCGGACTACAACTCAGGTACAGTATCAGTGCGTGTACAAACACTCGAGTCCGGACTACAACTCAGGTAGTATCAGTGCGTGTACAAACACTCGAGTCCGGACTACAACTCAGGTACAGTATCAGTGCGTGTACAAACACTCGAGTCCGGACTACAACTCAGGTACAGTATCAGTGCGTGTACAAACACTCGAGTCCGGACTACAACTCAGGTACAGTATCAGTGCGTGTACAAACACTCGAGTCTGGACTACAACTCAGGTACAGTATCAGTGCGTGTACAAACACTCGAGTCCGGACTACAACTCAGGTACAGTATCAGTGCGTGTACAAACACTCGAGTCCGGACTACAACTCAGGTACAGTATCAGTGCGTGTACAAACACTCGAGTCCGGACTACAACTCAGGTACAGTATCAGTGCGTGTACAAACACTCGAGTCCGGACTACAACTCAGGTACAGTATCAGTGCGTGTACAAACACTCGAGTCCGGACTACAACTCAGGTACAGTATCAGTGCGTGTACAAACACTCGAGTCCGGACTACAACTCAGGTACAGTATCAGTGCGTGTACAAACACTCGAGTCCGGACTACAACTCAGGTACAGTATCAGTGCGTGTACAAACACTCGAGTCCGGACTACAACTCAGGTACAGTATCAGTGCGTGTACAAACACTCGAGTCCGGACTACAACTCAGGTACAGTATCAGTGCGTGTACAAACACTCGAGTCCGGACTACAACTCAGGTACAGTATCAGTGCGTGTACAAACACTCGAGTCTGGACTACAACTCAGGTACAGTATCAGTGCGTGTACAAACACTCGAGTCCGGACTACAACTCAGGTACAGTATCAGTGCGTGTACAAACACTCGAGTGGACTACAACTCAGGTACAGTATCAGTGCGTGTACAAACACTCGAGTCCGGACTACAACTCAGGTACAGTATCAGTGCGTGTACAAACACTCGAGTCCGGACTACAACTCAGGTACAGTATCAGTGCGTGTACAAACACTCGAGTCCGGACTACAACTCAGGTACAGTATCAGTGCGTGTACAAACACTCGAGTGGACTACAACTCAGGTACAGTATCAGTGCGTGTACTCAACTACAACTCAGGAGTATCAGTACAAACACTCGAGTCCGGACTACAACTCAGGTACAGTATCAGTGCGTGTACAAACACTCGAGTCCGGACTACAACTCACAGTCCGTGTACAACTCGAGTGCGTGTACAAACACTCGAGTCCGGACTACAACTCAGGTACAGTATCAGTGCGTGTACAAACACTCGAGTCCGGACTACAACTCAGGTACAGTATCAGTGCGTGTACAAACACTCGAGTCCGGACTACAACTCAGGTACAGTATCAGTGCGTGTACAAATACTCGAGTCTGACTACAACTCAGGTACAGTATCAGTGCGTGTACAAACACTCGAGTCTGGACTACAACTCAGGTACAGTATCAGTGCGTGTACAAACACTCGAGTCCGGACTACAACTCAGGTACAGTATCAGTGCGTGTACAAACACTCGAGTCCGGACTACAACTCAGGTACAGTATCGGTGCGTGTACAAACACTCGAGTCTGGACTACAACTCAGTGCAAATCTAGATCCAACCAGACATAAAACACTCACTGATCAACTACTATTGAGAATACCGAAGGCTCTGGGTACCAGTGTCTCATTGATTTATTTAGTGCATCATTTATTTATTTAGTGCATGAACAGCTATTTCATTTTGATGTGCTTTTTTATTACAATGTTCGAATTAATGAAGCATTTCATCAAGTGCAAGGACTGTCATGAGCAACTCCAAGCCAACAGACTTACTTACACAAGGTCACCTGTGAAATACAGCATCACAAAACGAATCATCACCTGTTCAAATCTCCCTCAAACTGACATCAGCAAGCACTCGGAGCACAGACAGCATTCATATCAGTCATACATTCATATCACACATGCACATAATTACACTGAGACACTGAGCTTTCAAAGCTTTAAATAAAACGGAATTATTGGAGCATAAAAAAGAAACCGTTTCTGTCTTTCTACTTCAAAATGTTACTTTCAGTTCAATGCTTGCTGATTCTTTGGTCAATTTAATGGCAAGTGAAATAGATTCAGAGCTAATTCTACACCAAATGTGTTCAGTGTCGTGCACTATTATAGTATTTATAATTTAACTCTATTTGTATATTCTCTCTGTTCATATTAAGTTTTAGTAATTGTTGTGCTTTTGTCATTTTTACTAGCTTTTTTAGGCTGTATGTGTATTTTATATAGATTTGTGATTGAATTCAGTGTTACTCACCATTTCTTTGCAATTAATTGACTAGCAATGTCTGAGTGAAAATATTTTCATAGAAATCCTATACACCAATCCTCAGTGTTTATATACCACTAAATTACTTATTCATATATATATTATGTCTTCTGTTTTTATGTTCTTTGCACTTATTATAATGAGTTTATTTCAGCTGCTTACACACATATTCAAAACTGTGCCTATTTTTCTCTAAACTTTACACACAAATACAAGAATTGCACACAAAATTAAAACGCCTCACTTATCTCGACTCTTGCAAAATATCACAAAGACATCTCAAACATGTGCAAACACTTTTGCTATAATATTAATGATTTTTGTGTGTTGTGTTTAGTAAAAAGTGTTTAATGAAATTGAACCCTGAGTCAAAGGCAGATAATTAGAGTCTGGTTTTGCAGATTTGGTGTGTTTCTGCTGTATAAGAGTCATCTTTCATAAACTGTGTAAGAGGGAAATATTCTGGAAGAAGTTTAGAAAACCTGTAATTATTTCTGAGGGAATATTGTTTCAAAGTAAATCCTGTAATGCATTGCATGAATATTAAAAACCACAATGCACATACTTCCAAACGTTATTAAACAAGTTACAGTAACGGCGGTTTAATTATTAATTATATTAATAACACGTATGCGGATCCCAAAAGAATCCAAATATGGTGTTTACAAAGCGTGCCATGATGTAATGCTGCCAAACATTCACATGCTGCAGGTTTCGCGGGGCAAAAGGGCAAAATGAGGCTGATCTACCCGCCCCTGACAACCATCACAACTCCACACACAACACAGCAGCAGCAGCTCACAATCACATTCACTCAGATTCAAAACAAACACGCTTTAAACTCGACAAACTCCGCTCAAACTCACCCACAGCGCGGGCAACATCTCGAGCCCGATGACGTCACCGCGGCGGCACAACTTCGTCTGAAGCGCGTTATTACTGTGGTAAAGGTGACACGAGGAGACTTTAACAGGTGAGTTTACCGACACCGAGCGACGTTAAACCGACGTGATCCATCAGAGACATCAAATCAGATCGATACACTTTTGATTAGCAGTTTGATTCATTGTATTTGATTCATGGACGATACATGATTCGTGGATGTGCGATTTTAAATGGTCATTTATGTTTATTTTACATTATTGATTTTATTATTTATGAAGCTTAAAAATAACTTAATAGTAAAAACTGATCAGCTTTTAATAAACATCATGGCGAAATCTTGATAAACTGTATTTATCTAAAACTAACCTTAAAATATTCATCTGAAAATATCAAATTTTTTAAATTATTTGACTTGCTGTTTATCATATCCCGATGACGTCACATCGGCAGAAGTTCGTCTGACGCGGTTGATTTTAAAAATAACATAACGACGAAATATTTATATATACTGTATTTATCTAAATGTTAACATTAAGACTTACCTTAAAATATTAATATGAAAATATCAAATGTTTTACAATTATTTTACTGGCTGTTTATCATATGCCGATGACGTCACATCGGCAGAAGTTCGTCTGAAGCGGTTGATTTAAAAAATAACACCACGACGAAATCTTTAAATATACTGTATTTCGTCTCATTTTAGCATGAAAAATATTCATCTGAAAAATCTAATTTTTACGACTATTTTTGACGCTGTTTATTCTATCCCGATGACGTCACCGCGGCTTGTTTATTTCATACACACAAAAAAACATCACGACGAATATATATTTAAATATACTGTAATAAAGCCTACTGTATTTGTCCCACAGTTCCGAGTCAAATTAAAGTACGCTAACGTATGCGCAAAAAATATTAGTGTAGTTTTGAAATGTTGTTGTATGCATTTGTCATTTTATTTAATTTCTCCATTTTCTTAAATGTGTATATATAGTATTTATAGAGTTTTTAACTTATAGTTTTGTGTTACTTTTTCTTATTTGTAAGTCGCTTTGGATAAAAGCGTCTGCTAAATGACTAAAAAGTAAAGTAAAAAAGAAGTACACTTTGGCCTTTAACATTAAATGTAACATTAAATGTAATAATAGTTGGTGCTGTTTAGCGCATCATTATAAACATTGATTATAACCTTCAACTATCAACACAGAACCTCAAGAGCCAAAAATCTTTGCATTATCTCCCTTAAAAACAAGCACAGGGATGCTATCACGTAATACCATGGTACTTTTAGACACTCTGTGGTAAAGTTGTACTGCATTACAGTGTAAGGAGCTATTCCTACCGATTGACTTATGCAACCTAATGTAAGGCAATGCTTTGACTCAAAAAAGTGGATCATTTAGATGTAAGCCACATTTTCAGGTAACCAGACAAAACCTTTCCCATGTTCAGCGGTTTGAAATCTGACTGTGCTTCACGTTTATCAGGTGACCGTGTAAATCTGAACACAGAAGATGATGTTCTGTGGTGACCAGTGACGGACATGAACGGGAAAGGCTGTAACCTGATGGTTTCTCCGTCCGGTATGGCTCAGGTTCCTCACCTGAGGGTCCAGACGGGTCACTTCTCTTCTCCATCGCTCTATCCCGATGCCACATCTGGAAACCCGGCCCTTCTTCCCACGCTGAGTCTCCGCCGACAGGTGCTGACCAATGGGAAGCTGGGCTTTCGACATCAAGCCCCGCCCCTTTCTCTCCCAGCATCCTCTTCCAAACACCCCGCTCGACCCAGCTGCCTGGACAATGGTACGAAAGGTAAACAACAATAAACATCTCCAATTCTAATGCTTAGCATTTGCTACAAGCAGTGTTCAGTGGCTTGAAAGAGCAGCTGTGGTTCATAATGGTGCACAAAACCAGTCTAAAGGTCCATTTTTGCAAATTGAGATTCATACATCATCTGAAAGCTGATTAAATAATCTTTCCATTGATGTATGGTTTGTTAGGACAGGAAAATATGTACATTGTCTGAGATATAACCATTTATAAATCTGGAATCTGAGGGAGCAAAAAAGAAAAAAGCCTTTAAAGTTGTCCAAATGATGTTTTTAGCAATGCATATTATTAATATTAATATTAATAATATTATTATTCCTACTTTACAATAGGAAGTTTGCTTAATATCTACATGGAACATGATCTTTACTTAATATCGTAATCATTTTTGCCATAAACGAAAAATTGATAATTTCAACCCATACAATTGGCTATTGCTACAAATATACCCCAACGACTTAAGACTGCTTTTTTAGATAGGGGACTATTGAACACCCCCCCACTGCCATTTAAACAGCCTTCATTTCATCTCAGACTGTCAGAACAAAGCCAAGACGTGTATTCTCATCACAATTAAACTTAATCAGTCCTACATACCGTTTAATAAAGTCCTCAAATCAAGCCCATTGACTTTCTTAATCCGCGCTCGTGATGTCCTGTGGTGAGACTTTCCTCAAGTCCTTCTATGTTTACAACCATCGAATGAATTAATAAAAAACAACTTTCATAGAAAATAGAGTTGGAATGCGGTGCTTTACACAATACAGCACTTTATATCGATCAGTTCAAAGCAGCTTCACAGTAATAAACAGCAAAGTATTGTTATAATATCCTTCAATTATGAAACAAATAGCACTAAAGCGGCTCTACAGAAGACAATAGAATTGTGTTGATTCAGTACAGTTGAGTTGTGCTGTCATTGATGGTGTCATAATCATAAACCCAGCTAGCAGGGAACGTCTTTGAAATGTTATATTAAGTGTTAGGACAAAGCATGCTTAAGCAATGTTCTTATAACTATTCATATTTGATATGCGTTCTCATAAAGTTGCTCATTATCAACATTCATTATGATGATATTTGTTCTCAAATGTCGAGGAAACATTCTTTTAATGAACATTCTAATAAAAAATGTTGCATGCATTAAATAATCACGACTCAAAAACTGGACGTTTTAACATATTCAAACATTAATATAACATATTTCGGGTTAATAGAGTGTTTTTCGTTCTACTAGACAACTCTGAACATCATCTTGTCTCGTACTGATTTACACTCTGGTTTATTCTTCACTAGCATCCGTCCATGTCTTCTCCCCAAACCCTGGCTCTCATAAGTGATGATTAACTAAGCTTGTACCATAACGAGCCATGGAACCACAGCAGAGAGAG
>CM049866.1:862500-945000 GCA_027474115.1 Schizopygopsis malacanthus
CACGTTATTAGCTTGTATATATAATTGTTGTTCAGTTAGGTACACTGTAAGAAAGTCATATGTAGAAACACTGGAAAGGTTTCTAGTCATTTTCTGCCAGGATGGTATCCATTAAGTTTTAACCCTTTATTCTTAAAACACAAAATACAATGTGGAGTTTAAAACACCTGTGAAAAATAAATATGTATTAGTTCCTTCATATTAACAATGTTAACATATTAACATATTTTTACAGATTTTGTGTAGCACACTAACTCACTACAATACACTGCTTAAAACCATAACTGTTCAGCATGTGCATTTTTACTAGTTCATAAGAAAATACATCAAATGTGTAACTGTTCAATAATTCAATGCTGTAAAAAATACGATCATAAACATGTGTTACTTATGTCACTTTTACAAATTAAAATATTTTATGTTTACATTATGAACAAATGACTTTTTAAAAATATCTTTCGCTGAGATTTGATTAATCTTGTTGCGTATTCTACGTAAAAAAAAGCTGTTTTGTGTAATGGTTATGAAATGACATCACAACGTCATTTAGCAACTTTTAGCAACAAATTGATTTGCCTTTAGCAGAGCATGTGAGCGTAGCGGATCGGGAGTGGATCGGGAGCGTAGCGGTTATATCCTTCAGAGCGGAGAGCGTCTTTCTGAAGATCCCGCTCCGCTCGCTCAATACGCTCAGCGACCGCTCGCTCAGCCCAAAATATCCCTTTTGGTAATTTGCTAGTTCGAGAGTCTGTGGAATAGGCGAAGCAATAGTTTGTCTAAGCTAATAATTCTAAAAGCAAATTCTAAAATCCTGTGAAGATTGACAGACGGTTTATTAGACCAGCAGTTTAGGTTTATTTTAATTTTAGAAAGTGTGATTCTTTTATTTACGCAACAAAATAATGAATTAAGTGCATTTCATCTTGTGTGTGCCTTCATGAGCCTAATAAGCAAGATGTATTTTATGAAATTCTATATCTGCATTTCATCTTGTGTGCGTGTTTTGAATGTTTGCATGCGTTTTAATGTAAAAGTATACTTTTTCAGTTATTAAATTTTTTACGAAAGTTTGCTAAGTGGCTTCAAAAAGAAGATAAATGTAATACATTTAAATTAATAACGTCACGCTGAAACATAACCGTTACTTATCGGACTACTGCTTTAATTGATACATTTATACAATAATTTCATTATAAACTGGGATTAAATAGGCCTACTGGAGACATTTAATGTCAGAGCGTGATCTGAGCGTGATTTGGTTTAGCGGTGAGCGTGTGCGGAACAGTAGCGGAGCGTTAGCTTTGACCGCGAGCGACTGAGCGGAGCGTGATTTGGTTTAGCGGTGAGCGTGTGCGGAACAGTAGCGGAGCGTTAGCTTTGACCGCGAGCGACCGAGCGGAGCGTGATTTGGTTTAGCGGTGAGCGTGTGCGGAACAGTAGCGGAGCGTTAGCTTTGACCGCGAGCGACTGAGCGGAGCGTGATTTGGTTTAGCGGTGAGCGTGTGCGGAACATTAGCGGAGCGTTAGCTTTGACCGCGAGCGACTGAGCGGAGCGTGATTTGGTTTAGCGGTGAGCGTGTGCGGAACAGTAGCGGAGTGTTAGCTTTAGCGACTGAGCGGAGCGTGATTTGGTTTAGCTCTGGAGCTTTGACCGCGAGCGACTGAGCGGAGCGTGATTTGGTTTAGCGGTGAGCGTGTGCGGAACATTAGCGGAGCGTTAGCTTTGACCGCGAGCGACTGAGCGGAGCGTGATTTGGTTTAGCGGTGAGCGGATCATTAGCGGAGCGTTAGCTTTGACCGCGAGCGACCGAGCGTGATTTGGTTTAGCGGTGAGCGTGAGCGGATCATTAGCGGAGTTTAGCTTTGACCGTTAGCGTGATTTGGTTTAGCGGTGAGCGTGTGCGGAACAGTAGCGGAGCGTTAGCTTTGACCGCGAGCGAGTGAGCGGAGCGTGATTTGGTTTAGCGGTGAGCGTGTGCGGAACAGTAGCGGAGTGTTTGCTTTGACCGCGACGCTGAGCGGAGCGTGATTTGGTTTACGGTGAGCGTGAGCGGAACATTAGCGGAGCGTTAGCTTTGACCGCGAGCGAGTGAGCGGAGCGTGATTTGGTTTAGCGGTGAGCGTGTGCGGAACAGTAGCGGAGCGTTAGCTTTGACCGCGAGCGACTGAGCGGAGCGTGATTTGGTTTAGCGGTGAGCGTGTGCGGAACAGTAGCGGAGCGTTAGCTTTGACCGCGAGCGACCGAGCGGAGCGTGACTTGGTTTAGCGGTGAGCGTGAGCGGATCATTAGCGGAGCGTTAGCTTTGACCGCGAGCGACTGAGCGGAGCGCACGCACACAAAGCGTAATATTGATCTGAGCATCACACCGCTCCGCTTCGCTCACATGCTCTGGCCTTTAGAAACGTCCCCTGAAAATGAGTTGGCAACACTGCCCTCCATAGACAGCAAGCATCCTAACATGATCAAGGTCTAGAAACACAGCAAGCACATCGTTAAAATAGTCCACGTGACATCAGGTCAGTGTCGGGGAAAGTTACTTTTAAAAGTAATGCGTTACAATATTGCGTTACTCCCTAAAAAAGTAACTAATTACGTTACTTAGTTACTTTTTATGGAAACTAATGCGTTACGTTACTTTGCGTTACTTTTTAAATATGAGCAGGGCTTGATTGTTTGTTTTTAATACAAGAAGTTATATTTATAGCAAATATAAAAGCCTTTCACACCAAAAAGTGTGATGAATAAACCTCAGACTGAAGGACGAGTAAATCACGTCTGTACAGAAGAACACAGGAGAAGATCAACACTCTTCAGCAATACAACAACGAAGCACAATTGTTAGTTTATCTAAAGTAATTTTTGATTATTAATATAATTGAACTGATCATCAAAGGTCAGCAGCAAACACTTCGGTTAATAAAATGAGATTAGATATATTTGTGTTGTTTAACATATTTAATTATTGCAGGTTTGCGTCATATTCTGAGTTTGTATTTCACTGTTTTAATTCATTTTGATGAATACTGAATCTGTTTTTTGTGAGTGGGATGAATTAATACACATTCATATTTAGTCTAGATTAGATCTACAGTAAGATCATGTTCACACGGCGCACTCAGTCAATAAATGGAGAAAATTACTCAGATATTTTCTAGTAAATTAAAAAGTAATGCGTTACTTTACTAGTTACTTGAAAAAAGTAACATTATTACGTAACTCGCGTTACTTGTAATGTGTTACCCCCCCGACACTGCATCAGCAAAGAAAATCAGCGTTGTTTACGTTTAGTAGAAAGCGCACGCATGCTGAACGTAAACAACGCTGATTATACGGAAGACAGTAACTTGAGGGCAAGAATTGTTGATTAAATTATGTTATTATTGTTTTCTTTGCACACATATGTATTCTCGTAGCTTTGTAAAACTACGGTTGAACCCTTGATGTCACTGATTATTTTAACGATGTGCTTGCTGTGTTTCTGTGCATTGATCGTGTTAGTATCCTTGCTGTCTATGGAGGGTCAGAAAGCTCTCGGATTTCATCAAAAATATCTTTATTTGTGTTCTGAAGATGGGTTTGGGACGACATGAGGGTGAGCAATTAAAGACAGAATTTTAGGGTGAACTATCCTTTAAGCATTTTAGACTGTCCCTTTCCTAGCCTTAAATAAATGCTAATGAAAAGTTGTAGTTGTCTGGGTGATGTTAAACACGCGGAGGAGCGTTCGCTCGGCTGCTGGCACTCGCTGTCGTTATGCGCCGCGCATGGCGTGCTGCCACGGCCTGTCAGGAGCCGCTGGTGACTTTGAGCGGCACATTGGAGCCATGTTGCCGTCTATTCAGGACTCGGTCTCTGCGAGCGGCCAACAGGACTCTGAGCTTTATTAAAGAAAGTCCGTGTGAAAGGTCCTCGAGTGCACACACACGGCTGGACGTCTGTTTTCCCAGCGGGCCTGATCTGAATGCTTATTGATCGGCTCTTTTCTGTGGCTGGTGTTTGTGAGGCAGAGGACAGCTGGGATGGATAAGGTGTAGTTTAGCTTCTTAATGATTCACTGGTAATTAGGGCAGCTGTAGTTATTACTTCTGACTTTAATGACTCTAGTGAGAGAGCTTATGGGTCCAAGATAAACGCTCCCAGATCAGTCGTCTTCTGCCTGTTGGACATCATCTATCTATCTATCTATCTATCCATCTATCTATCTATCTATCTATCTATCTATCTATCTATCTATCTATCTATCCATCCATCCATCCATCCATCCATCCATCCATCCATCCATCCATCCATCCATCCATCCATCCCTCTCTATCCATCCCTCTCTATCTCTCTCTATCCATCCCTCTCTATCCATCCCTCTCTATCTCTCTCTATCCATCCCTCTCTATCCATCCCTCTCTATCTCTCTCTATCCATCCCTCTCTATCCATCCCTCTCTATCCATCCCTCTCTATCTCTCTCTATCCATCCCTCTCTATCTCTCTCTATCCATCCCTCTCTATCTCTCTCTATCCATCCCTCTCTATCCATCCCTCTCTATCTCTCTCTATCCATCCCTCTCTATCCATCCCTCTCTATCTCTCTCTATCCATCCCTCTCTATCCATCCCTCTCTATCCATCCCTCTCTATCTCTCTCTATCCATCCCTCTCTATCTCTCTCTATCCATCCCTCTCTATCTCTCTCTATCCATCCCTCTCTATCTCTCTCTATCCATCCCTCTCTATCTCTCTCTCCATCTATCTCTCTCTATCTATCTCTATCTATCCATCTCTATCTATCCATCCCTCTCCTATCTCTCTCTCCATCCATCCCTCTCTATCTCTCTCTATCCATCCATCTCTCTCATCCATCCCTCTCTATCCATCCCTCTCTATCCATCCATCTCTCTCTATCCCTCTCTATCCCTCTCTATCCATCCATCTCTCCTATCCATCCATCTCTCTCTATCCATCCCTCTCTATCCATCCCTCTCTATCTCTCTCTCTATCCATCCCTCTCTATCTCTCCATCCATCTCTCTCTATCTCTCTCTATCCATCCCTCTCTATCTCTCTCTCCATCCCTCTCTATCTCTCTCTATCCATCCCTCTCTATCTCTCTCTATCTATCCATCTCTCTCTCCTATCCATCCATCCCTCTCTATCGCTCTCTATCTCTCTCATCTCTCTCTATCCATCCATCCCTCTCTATCTCTCCATCCATCCCTCCATCTCTCTCTATCCATCCCTCTCTATCTCTCTCTATCCATCCCTCTCTCTCTCTCTATCTCTCTCTATCCATCCCTCTCTATCTCTCTCTATCCATCCCTCTCTATCTCTCTATCTATGGTATCATGCTGCAGGACACACTGAAGTTTGTTATCAAACTGTTCATACCGCCCTAGTGATTAACGTCACTAATTAGACTTCATCGTTAGCACTTACTATCACTCATGTTTGTTTGTGACCATTATTTATAAACTGTGCTTATGAAGGATTTTGGAAAGATGACAATCTGCACACGTGAAGAAACTGCACAACGGCTCATCTTTTAGAAACCGTCCTGATTAATCCCGATCCGAGACCCTCAGCGGCTCAAAGCTCGAGTACTGAACACATCCGAACGCCCGAGCGGAGCTGATGTTTACCAGCAAACGTCTGCCAACGCAAAGAAACGAGAAAGCACAGATCCTCCTGTTCTCACGAAACAAACTGATTCTGTTCAGTCTTTAGAATAGAAAACTAAAGAATGGTAAAACAGCCCATCCCTCTCCATCCCTCTCTATCCATCCCTCTCTATCTCTCTCTATCCATCCCTCTCTATCTCTCTCTATCCATCCCTCTCTATCCATCCCTCTCTATCTCTCTCTATCCTGATCCCTCTCTATCTCTCGAGTGACGTATAGAAGTTATTTAAAGACAGATTAGTCGGTCCCTGAAGGAAATGTATGAAGAGTCATTTCAAAATGGTTATTTACCACCTACACTGAAAACAGCCTTAATAACTTTCATTTTAAACCTGATAAACCTCCTCCCAAATGTGAGTCACACAGACCAATTTCACTGCGTAAACTGGTCTTATGAAGATTTTGGAAAGTCATGCCAAAGACAATCTGCACACAAGATTAGAAAGATGTCTTCCGTCTGTTATAGGCTCTGACCAAAACGGATTTATGAAACTACTCACAATATTAGACTAGTCCTAAATATTTAGCATAACCACTGACACATGCATCCCATCACTCGATGCAGAAAAGCATTTGATAGGGTCGAGTGGCGGATATTTTGGCTCGTCTCGGTTTGGAGACTCTACGTTGTTTTTTTTGACCAATTTAAGCTGAAAACAACAGAGATCCTCCTGTTCTCACAAAATATCAAATTCTGTTCACCTTTTAATATATATAGAGGCACACGACAAGGATGCCCTTTGTCACCAATGCTGTTCATTCTGGCATTAGAGCCCTTAGTTGCAATTAAAAGTAGTCCTATCATAAAGAGCATTAAAATTGAATATCATGATGAACATCGAATAGCTCTTTATGCAGATTATGCTATTCTTTTTTTTACAAGGTTTCAAAGAGCATTGCATAAAATGATCGATAGATTCTGAAAGTTTTCTGACTATAAAATTAATACTAAATCATCAATACTTTTCTTAAATACTCAAGAAAGACATAAACCACCAATCAAACACCCTTTAATAAATACACTAAAAATATTTAGGAGTAGTGATCACTCCTACAATTGATAAATGAATACCTGCTAATTATAATCCAGTCATAACAAAGATAGATGATCATCTCTACCAGTTTCCTTGATTGGTCGTATAAACATTATTAATATATCATCCCCAAATTTCTGCATCTAATTCATTCTATTCCACTT
Source organism: Schizopygopsis malacanthus (assembly GCA_027474115.1). Classification (NCBI taxonomy): domain Eukaryota; kingdom Metazoa; phylum Chordata; class Actinopteri; order Cypriniformes; family Cyprinidae; genus Schizopygopsis; species Schizopygopsis malacanthus. The sequence goes on from CM049866.1 coordinate 869,366, forward strand.
CCACCTCCATCAGGTTTCTTTCCTAATATGAATAAGAAATGTACTAAATTGATTTGGAAAAACAGATGGGCAAGACTTCGCCTAACACATTGCTTTATAGTAAATGTGTTAATAGCTCTAAAGAATCATGTGGAGAGTTACTACAGGTTTACAGTATGATTTCTCAGATTCAGAATGGACTGATATTTAGCCCAGATCTGACACATGATCAATCAATACTAGAAAAGCATCTAAACTGCTCCAATACAATTGATTAATGCGCACTTATATTACACCTGAAAGTTGAACAAATGTAACCCTAATATTCCAGATGTTTGCTTTAAATGTCAGAAATATAAGGGGATGTGATGTTATTCGGACATTCTGGCAAAAAGTGATGACATTAATATCTTCAATTATTTCAAAACCAATCCCAGTGACTCCTGAAGTATGTGTTCTTGTTGGTATATCAGTATCAAGACGTCAAAATAAAATGATAGACATCTGTTTGGTTCTGGCAAGACGGTTAATAGCGTTTCATTGGAAGAAAATAAAAGGGCCATTGGTTAAAAGATTTATCACACTGTATTGTTTTGGGTAAACTGAAAGATTGCTATAAAATATGGGACCTTTTTATACAAGTCCTTGACAATAACGAAATAGCAATACAATAAATTCCTCTCAATCCAATGATTGATGTAAAGGTGATGTACTTTTATTTGATATGGTAATATTTGTCTATCCAAGCCCATGTGCAGTGTTTCTTTTCCCATATTCGTATTTTATTTTAAAATAAATGTTGTTTGTGTAATTGAACATGTGGATGCTGGGGGGGGGGGGGGGGATTTTTCAGTTGTTCTCAATAAAGACACGTTTAATACAGATTCAATGTAGATAAAGATGAACACGAGTTTTGTGATTGAAGTATCTAAACGACACCCACACGCAGTACTGCTATCTACTAAACATTACTAAAATAACCTCTTCATTATAAAGCAATCAAAGCACAGTCTATACAAGACGAGCTCTGCGCAGCTGTTGCTGAAGTCCTGTTCTGAGGATCTTAGGAGGTCATCATATTTCAGGACGTTTGTTCACAGCTCGGTGGTTTCTGGTATCCGTGACCGTGATCACGAAGGACAAAGATCAGGAAAGACACATTCTTCTAAGATGAGGTCACTGTACAATCAGTGTGATGTATTTAATTAACAGCCAAGCCGTGGATGTGACAATCCATGCAATAAATACTTCAATAATAGTTTATAATTATACATAACTCGCATGCAAAAAATAAAAACCTGGGTAAAACGAAAGAAAGAAAATATTTCTAGATGTAGTATTATATATAAATACTATTTAATATATCATATATGTGTATGTATATTAGTGTATACTTTTTATTTGACTCAGAAAAGTTATGTAAAAATGCATGTGTAGCAATATAGTAATAATAATAATATATATATATATACACACACATTCAACATCATATTTCAAAGTTAAACAAAAAAATGTATGCAGAAATATACATACATTAAAACATATACATATAAATATATATAAATATTGTATAGTATATATAATAATAGTTATGCATAATGAAAATTAAATGAATAATGAAAATATTTGTATTGCATACTAAAATTCTAAAAGCAAAACAATTTGGATATAATTGTTAATATATTTTTTCTATGTTTTATGATATATATATGATCATTTGATTCTATAATAGACATATATTGACATTAAATAGGCCATTTAGGGCAGCAGCGTATGATATAATCTTCCCTGTGGTGATGGTTTTACACAGAAAATACTCAACTAAAACGTCAACATCATGAAGAATGAATTATTATACATCTTTAGACACGTTCCTAGAACTACGACTAAGTGTGAAAGCCTCGTGTTCATCCAGGAGAACGGATGAAAACATCTCGTCTACTATTGTTCCTACTTTTCTCCATGTTAATTCGCTTATTTAATAATGCATAATAATAGTTGCACAGACTAAGTGTTGGTTTAATCTACTGAAGACGGCCCAAAGTAAGCCGAGAGTCTCCAGAGTTACACATCAGATTCTTCTCAACATTATCTGTTCATGTATTCGCTTTCTCCTGTATCTCTCTCGTTTCCTTCTATCAGTGCACATTATTGTGTTTTAGTTTGATTTGTATGTGTAATGATTGAATGAGACAGAACCGGGTCATTTGAGCAGTAAAACACTGACCCCTCCTGGTCAGTCTGTGTCATGGAGTCAGACTGGAACTCCATCCCATCAACAATAAGACTGAAAAACAACAGATACGAATGATTCTGCAAAAAAACTCTCAACATTAGTGCAAAAAAAACAACTGTATTAATGCAAAAAAAACAACACACTTGGTACATATTTATTACAGAAGACAAGCAAAATACACTTTCTCTTAGTGTACTGACATACTCAATTATCAACTACACATTATCACCATCTCTCTCGTATCTATACATAATTTCCTTCATAGTAATAATGTATCAGATTATAAATTAACAGCAGATTTGAGCAGCAGATGTTTAGATCACTCATTATTGTGTTTGTATTTGTATTAGTGCAGTGTGTGCGTAATGAACGGTATTTGCATTTTTTTGTTGGTTGTCATATGTGTCTAAGACGTCGCCCTGAGGGCAGCAGAGAGAGCTCTGTTTTGACATCCTCCGGGCTTTCCTTTAAGCTGAGTTTGGAGGGAGGGAAGCTTAACATTCTGCACTACCCTTTCAAGGGTCTATGCTCTCCAAGATGAAAAATTCTGGGGCTCGTTATCCTCTTCAGGAAGAAGAGACGCTGGGTAATTGAGCAGACCATAGATCCTCAGTGATGTGAACGAGGAACTTAAATGGTTAGGTGTCTTTAATGGGTGTGTGTTCTCTGTGCGTTCCACCACCAGCACGTTAGAAATTAAGTTAGAAATTATTCTAACTTAGATCTAACTCTAAGTTAGAAATTATTCTCTAACTTAGTATTGTTGTCTTGTTTTCTAGCATAAACATCTAAACGTTCTTGAATCAAGATTCATTTACTGTACAAGTCAAATCAAGTCTCACTTTCTTAAAAAAGTATCAAAACTTTGTTAGTTTTTCCTTAAAACAAGCAACAATATCTGCCAATGGAGTAAGAAAAATGATCTTAATTCAAAGCTGAACAAGATGATTTTTCTCGCATCATTAGGAGATATTGATGATTATTTTAAGGACACAATTTTGACACTTTTTTTAGAAAATGAGACATAATATCTTAAAGTAATTTTGCTTGTACAGTAAATGAATCTTGATTCAAGAATGTTTAGATATTATATAAGTAAGAGAATCATATTCTGCAGTGCTAACTAAACAGAGCTGTTTGAAGTGACACACGTAACCTTTCTATTGCATCGACTTCAGTTCGAGGGCTGTCAGAAGGCGTTTTCCCGTCTGGAGAACCTAAAAATCCACCTGAGGAGCCACACGGGCGAGAAACCCTATGTGTGTCAGCACCCCGGCTGTCAGAAAGCCTTCAGTAACTCCAGCGATCGAGCCAAGCACCAGCGAACACACGTGGACACAGTGAGTGTGTGATATTACACACGCTATCACAGTCCCAGACCTGTGCAGTAACGGCTTGTGTTTCTGCAGAAACCCTACGCCTGTCAGATCCAGGGCTGTACGAAACGCTACACAGACCCCAGCTCTCTGCGCAAACACGTCAAGTCACACTCCTTCACGGCGACAATCATGGACACTCTACGTACGTACGCGACACTCTGAACACTCTGCTCTACGGTACGTAACTCTACGGACACTCTACGACAATCATCCAAACACTCTTCTACGACACTCTACGACAATCATCCAAACACTCTACGACAATCATACAACGACACTCTACGCTCAAGCAAACACTCTACGACACTCTGTGTCACTCTACGACACTCTCTACGACAATCATCCAAACACTCTACGACACTCTACGACAATCATCCAAACACTCTACGACACTCTACGACACTCTACGACAATCATTCTTCTACGACACTCTACGACACTCTACGACTCTCAATCCAAACACTCTACGACACTCTACGACAATCATCCAAACACTCTAACACTCTACGACACTCTACGACAATCATCCACACTCTACACTCTACGACACTCTACGCTCTACGACAATCATCATCCAAACACTCTACGACACTCTCTCTACGACAATCATCCAAACATCACTCTACGACACTCTACGACACTCTACGACAATCATAAACACTCTACGACACTCTACGACAATCATCCAAACACTCTACGACACTCTACGACAATCATCCAAACACTCGGACAATCATCCACACTCTACACTCTACGACAATCATCCAACACACTCTACGACACTCTACGACACTCTACGACAATCATCCAAACAAACACTCTACGACACTCTACGACAATCATCACTCTACACTCTACGACAATCATTCTACACTCTACGACAATCATCCAAACACTCTACGACACTCTAAACGACAATCATCCAAACACTCTACGACACTCTACGACAATCATCCAAACACTCTACGACACTCTACGACATCATTCTAACACTCTACGACACTCTACGACTCTACGACAATCATCCAAACACTCTACGACACTCTACGACAATCATTCTACACACTCTCATCCAAACACTCTACGACACTCTAACTCGACAATCATCCAAACACTCTACGTCACTCTACGACAATCATCCAAACACTCTACGACACTCTACGACAATCATCCAAACACTCTACGACACTCTACGACAATCATCCAAACACTCTACGACACTCTACGACAATCATACACTCTACGACAATCATCCAAACACTCTACGACACTCTACGACAATCATCCAAACACTCTACGACACTCTACGACTCTACGCTCACTCTAACACTCTACGACACTCTACGTCATCCAAACACTCTACGTCATCCAAACACTCTACGTCACTCTACGACAATCATCCAAACACTCTATCCAAACACTCTACGACAATCATCCAAACATCCACTCTAACACTCTACGTCACTCTACGACAATCATCCAAACACTCTACGTCACTCTACGACAATCATCCAAACACTCTACGTCACTCTACGACAATCATCCAAACACTCTACGACACTCTACGACAATCATCCAAACACTCTACGACAATCATCCAAACACTCTACGACACTCTACGACAATCATCCAAACACTCTACGACACTCTACGACAATCATCCAAACACTCTACGACACTCTACGACAATCATCCAAACACTCTACGACACTCTACGACACTCTACGACAATCATACACTCTACGACAATCATCCAAACACTCTACGACAATCATCCAAACACTCTTCGTCACTCTACGACAATCATCCAAACACTCTACGACACTCTACGACAATCATCCAAACACTCTACGACACTCTACGACAATCATCCAAACACTCTACGACAATCATCCAAACACTCTACGACACTCTACGACAATCATCCAAACACTCTACGACAATCATGCAAACACTCTACGACACTCTACGACAATCATCCAAACACTCTACGACACTCTACGACACTCTACGACAATCATCCAAACACTCTACGACACTCTACGACAATCATCCAAACACTCTACGACACTCTACGACAATCATCCAAACACTCTACGACACTCTACGACAATCATCCAAACACTCTACGACACTCTACGACAATCATCCAAACACTCTACGACACTCTACGACTCTACGACAATCATCCAAACACTCTACGACACTCTACGACAATCATCCAAACACTCTACGACACTCTACGACAATCATCCAAACACTCTTCGACACTCTACGACAATCATACTCTACGACAATCATCCAAACAACGACACTCTACGTACGTCATCCAAACACTCTACGACACTCTACGACACTCTACGACAATCATCCAAACACTCTACGACACTCTACGACAATCATCCAAACACTCTACGACACTCTACGACACTCTACGACAATCATCCAAACACTCTACGACACTCTACGACAATCATCCAAACACTCTACGACACTCTACGACAATCATCCAAACACTCTACGACACTCTACGACAATCATCCAAACACTCTACGACACTCTACGACAATCATCCAAACACTCTACGACACTCTACGACAGTCATCCAAACACTCTACGACACTCTACGACAATCATCCAAACACTCTACGACACTCTACGACAATCATCCAAACACTCTACGACACTCTACGACAATCATCCAAACACTCTACCACTCTACGACACTCTACGACACTCTACGACACTCTACGACAATCATCCAAACACTCTACGACACTCTACGACAATCATCCAAACACTCTACGACACTCTACGACAATCATCCAAACACTCTACGACACTCTACGACAGTCATCCAAACACTCTACGACACTCTACGACAATCATCCAAACACTCTACGACACTCTACGACAATCATCTACGACACTCTACGACACTCTACGACAATCATCCAAACACTCTACGACACTCTACGACAATCATCCAAACACTCTACGACACTCTACGACAATCATCCAAACACTCTACGACACTCTACGACAATCATCCAAACACTCTACGACACTCTACGACAATCATCCAAACACTCTACGACACTCTACGACAATCATCCAAACACTCTACGACAATCATCCAAACACTCTACGACACTCTACGACAATCATCCAAACACTCTACGACACTCTACGACAATCATCCAAACACTCTACGACACTCTACGACAATCATCCAAACACTCTACGACACTCTACGACAATCATCCAAACACTCTACGACACTCTACGACAATCATCCAAACACTCTACGACACTCTACGACAATCATGCAAACACTCTACGTCACTCTACGACAATCATCCAAACACTCTACGACACTCTACGACAATCATCCAAACACTCTACGACACTCTACGACAATCATCCAAACACTCTACGACACTCTACGACAATCATCCAAACACTCTACGACACTCTACGACAATCATCCAAACACTCTACGACACTCTACGACAATCATCTACTCTACGACACTCTACGCAATCATCCAAACACTCTACGACACTCTACGACAATCATCCAAACACTCTACGACACTCTACGACAAACATCAAACACTCTACGACAAACACTCTACGACAAACACTCTACGACACTCTACGACAATCATCCAAACACTCTACCACACTCTACGATCCACACTCTACGACACTCTACGACACTCTATAATACACTCTACGACACTCTACGACAATCATCCAAACACTCTACGACACTCTACGACACTCTACGACAATCATCCAAACACTCTACGACACTCTACGACACTCTACGACACTCTACGACAATCATCCAAACACTCTACGACACTCTACGACAATCATCCAAACACTCTACGACACTCTACGACAATCATCCAAACACTCTACGACACTCTACGACAATCATCCAAACACTCTACGACACTCTACGACAATCATCCAAACACTCTACGACACTCTACGACACTCTACGACGACACTCTACGACACTCTACGACACTCTAACACTCTACGACTCTAACACTCTACGACAATCATCCAAACACTCTAACACTCTACGACACTCTACGACAATCATCCAAACACTCTACGACACTCTACGACACTCTACGACAATCATCCAAACACTCTACGACACTCTACGACAATCATCCAAACACTCAGACTAAAGCATGCACTGAAAAAATGATCCATTGAATTTACTCAGACATCGATTTATCTTAGCGACATCTAAATAAACAAAATCCGTTGACTGACTTTCAACTAGTCAGTGTTCCTGTGGCTCAGTGGTAGAGCGGTGTGTTAGCAGCGCAAAGGTTGTGGGTTCGATTCCCAGGGAAACACATACTGACAATACATGTATAGCATGAATGCACTGTAAGTCGCTTTGGATAAAAGCGTCTGCTAAATTACTTTATTTAAATGTAGCTTAAATAAATGTACCTTACCTTATAATAATGTAGTATCAAGTCTTAGTTCTGTTATCAGTTATTCATCCTCATGTCTTTTTCCAAACTCTGAAGCTGATCTGTTTCTTCATGCACCACAAAAAGGAGATTTTAATTCTCTTTATTTTCTATTATTTGACTTCAGAAGGTGCACTAATGGTCAAAAGAGATTGTTTAAAGACGTCTCTTCTGCTCACCAACGCTGCATTTATTCAAAAATGCAATTTAAAAAATATATATATTATTACAATTTAAAATAAGTGTTTTCTGTGTCAATATCTGTTAAACTGTAATTGATCAAAGCTTAATTTTCAGGATTATTAATCCAGTCTTCAGTCACATGATCAGAAATCAAAATAATGATTTGTAATAATGAAAAAAAACAGTTTTCAACATTGATCATAATCAGAAATGTTTCTTGAGCAGCAGTATATTATTATGATTTCTGAAGATCATGTGACACTGAAGACTGCAGTAATGATGCTGAAAATACAGCGTTTAACAGATATTCACATAGAAAACAGCCATTTTTTATGATAATAACCACTTTTACTGTATATTTGATCAAACGTGACCCTCTCTGTGAAAACCCAGATAAAGTCATTTTTTTGTGATTTACTGTTTTCTACAAAAAATCATCCTTCATAAGGTAAAGAACATTCTGTGAAGGTTTAACCTTCATATCTTTAATATCGACTGAGTATAGTCATGTCAAAGATTGATATTATACTGAAATGAATGTAGAAATCAAACTTTGATGCTTGTTATCTCATAATTCGATTTTCAGACTTGGTCACATATAAATGCAGCATTGATGAGCACAACAGACTCTTTCAAGCATAGTTTTAATGGTATTTTTTGTCCTTCTTGGAGTTTTCAACTCTTTATATGTAAACAAAGACTTTAATAATGATGCTTTTGTCTTCCTCAGACAATAAAAACTAAAGCATATTGATTTGGAGAGACATGAAGGTGTTTGTGAGCACTATGATTGCACAACACAAGCACTGTCTCACAATGAACGAACACAGAGAGACTAAACGCAAGAGGTGTGCGGATAACGAAGTCTCTAAACGTGTAATTGTTAGCAGGCTTGTTCATTATCACAGAGGAACAAAATAAAGGTCACGTCACCATAGATACAGATTCCTCACGTAGACGTTTCTGGGAGAGAAACACGATCTGTCCAGTGTGTGTACATTCATTTCATTCTCACCGGTGATTATTACGAATATACTGTATTCTTAGACACGCTAAATATAACACGCAGGTCGAGAGCTCAAACGCTGCCATATTAAACCACATGCTCATGATTCATTACTGTACATTCAGCTCAATTAAGCAAAAGATTAGGAGCCAATTATCCGAGACATTATCTCCACGTGTTGTCATCTATTTGGAAATTAAGTCAACGTCAAATCAAATTGGACAGCTTTTGCTTTTTTTGGTGCAAAAATATAATCCTCATGATTTATTATTTTCTGAAATAAATCTATGCTGCAAAATAGATATTTACACTTTTAGTTTTAGCATAGAATTGACTTTCAGTTCTATATCGTATACCTGGAGCATTTTGTTCAGTTTTCACTCAGAAATTTATTTAAATTTCATAAAAATAAAAACATGGACAGAGCAACTAACACAGAATTAAATCTAAGGTTTTTAGGTAGAAAGACTGAAATATTGTGTTCTTGTAAAATGTACTTGAATCATTTATTAGCTACTTTATGGTCACTTTTTACAGTTTCTCATTTATTAAATCAGTAACATTTAAAGCATTTATGTTTAATGCGTTATAAAGGTATTCATAATGTGTGTTGTAATGCATTATATCCTTTCAGAAATATATAATATTGTGAAATATTTGTACTTTTTAAAATATTCAGGAAATTCAGCTTTGATCACAGAAATAAATTACCGTTAAAAATATATTCAAATAGAAAGCAGTTATTTAAAATAGTAAAAATATTTCACAATATTACTGCTGTATTTTGGATCAGAGTTGGGTGAGCAGAAGAGACTTCTTTAGAAAGCATTACACATCTTCTGACTGGTCGTGTATGTGATCATAATGAATGCGTCGTAATTAAAGGCTGTAAGTGAAGTCTGTGCTTGATGTGATGTAGTTGAGACGCAGCACAGATCTCAGTCAGGACGGACTCACTGAGTGTTTGACGGTCCAGCCGCTACAGCACAGCCTCGCACCACAGGACCTGATTGAGACCACGCACCAGTCGCCCACTAACGATCTCTACACTGGTACCAAACACTAATCAACACTTCTAGAAACTAGAAATATCACGGCTCTTCTTTCAGACTAAATACAGCACTTTTGAATTTGTATTTTATTGGACTTTATATATTTGTGTCAGTATTTTAGTTTCTTACATTAATCACACTTTACAGTTTTATTCCTCTCTGCACTTTAAAAATGATTCTCTTACTTGGTATGTTTGTCTTGTTTTCTAGTTTAATATCTAAACATTCTTGAATCAAGATTAATTTACTGTACAAGTCAAATTATTTAAGATATTATGTCTTGTTTTCTGTAAAAATAAATAAAAACAAGCATAAATATCTGCCAATGGGGCAAGAAAAATCATTCTGTTTATCCTTTGAATTAAGATGATTTTTCTTACCCCATTAGCAGATATTTTTGCTTGTTTTAAGATTTATTTGATTTTTGATTTATTGATATAATTTTTTTAACAAGACTTAATATCTTAAATAATTGTACTTGTACAGTAAATTAATCTTGATTCAAGAATGTTTAGATATTTATAAGATAAAAATACTAAGTAAGATGTTATTTTAGCAGTGTATATTTAGGGGTTTGTTTGTTTATGTATCATTCACGCCGATTAAACATTTTACTCCTAAAATATGGTCCAAATCTATTTATTTTCTGTCTGTTGACAGACTTTTCTGATTTATGGAGTGATAAAAAGAGAAACACAAAATCAAACATTTTATTTTTGAATCTGGATTTATCCCACATTCAGTTTATTTCTGTGAATGTATGCAAATTAGTGCGTATTTAATTAAATATTGCGTAATTTGCATATTTAAACATAACATTTCAGAAAAGGTGGGATACAAAACGTTAGCAATCCTTAAATTGGGGAAGTATGGTGATATCTATTAGTTAATTATTAACTCTATTCACTTGTGAGATGCTGAAAAAGATGCGATCAAATACATCCGTCTAGTGCATGTTTATAGAAATACATTGGAAAAGCAGCACAGTGTGATGCATTCTGTGTAACCGGGCCCTCAGAAGCTTTCAGTATAGTTTGGTTATTTGATTCGTTTTCATTGCAGTGATGGCTAATGCATCTAGAGTGATGCGTTTCTGTTTTGTCTTCTGTCGATGTGCAAGTGTTCACCCTGAACCAGCCCAGCCAGAGTCCGATGCAGATCTCATCCGATCCACAGACCCTTCAGACCCCAAACGGAGCCCGCGTGCAGCTGCCGCCCGTCCAGGGAAACAACAGGTAGAGAAACATGATCCGGTTTCACTGCATGACCACTTTGACTTAAACATCAAGCAAGGTTTTTCAGTGCAAGTGTTCATATTACAGGTATGGATTTGACTTAGTAATAACCTGTTATATTAATAACTATATATATTTGATTGTCTCGCTGTGGAGTGCCCTGAGAATCACAGCAGCTTCTTTCCTCTGCATGCGAGCTAGTTCACTCAAATCTGAAAGACATGAAAAAGGAGAAAAGGCAGCCGTTCATGCATCTATGACTGGAGAAAATGAAGGTACATTTGTATTCACTCAAAGATCAGAGCGCTGAAAGACAGGTTACCCGCGACACCAAGCTGGCATCAGTGTCTGTGATGCTCTTTCAAGCTTGATGAATCGAGTCTAATAATCCACGCTGAATGCCGTGTTTTTTTTTCCTATCGCTATGTTTTTGGTCGAACCTCAATCGAGTAAGTTGCCACAAACTGAATCACTGTCTAGTTGGCATTCATTCAGAGTTTCTCTTGGCGGAGTGAATCGCTCAAAAGCTCTTTTCTTTCACTCTGTCCTGCGACAAATGCGTTCCTGGTTGTCATGGCTTTATGATAATCTGATTCAAATAAAGCAGGCTTTTCTCTGGTGAAAGGCTCCGCTGTGCTTTTGTGTGTTTTACACGTCTGCCGTGGCAAGAGCATTTGGGAAGAGGTGTATATTTTGGACGCCCATTCCTCCACTTCAAAGCCACAGAGAGGAACCTTTTCTGCCTTTCTGGAAGCAGATGCGCATGGCTTCTCGCCGGCGGTAGACACGCCATGCGCCGCGGGATCCAAGGAACACAATCGGTTTGAGTGATGGTGACCTGCTCTGCATCGTTGGTCCCGCGTTAGCCGACGCTATAGCCACCGAGCATTAGGAATTCAATAAGGCAATCATAAAGTGCGAGAAATACCCAGGCAATGGGATCGGCGTAATTACCTCACTTTGTGCTTAATCAGTTGTGAAATACCTCTGACCTCAGATTCTCTGTTAAAAGCAGTTCCTCTGTTCCTGTGCCACTGTTCTGATGCACTTTTACATCCAGGAATAAATACAATGCTGCTTTGTTAGAAAATGGAGGCCTGAAAGAGTGGAAACTAAATCAAACATTTGGAAATTATGAACCAATATGCTTAAAATGTACAATTCAGGCAAAATGTACTTACTTTAATCCAGTGTTTAAGCTCCAAATGAATCACTACTGCACAGACTCAGCATCCAAATGAATCACTACTGCACAGACTCAGGATCCAAATGAATCACTACTGCACAGACTCAGGATCCAAATGAATCACTACTGCATCCAAAGACTCTGCACAGACTCAGGATCCAAATGAATCACTCAGGACTGAATCACACAGACTCAGGATCCAAATGAATCACTACTAGACTCAGGATCCAAATGAATCACTACTGCACAGACTCAGGATCCAAATGAATCACTACTGACTCAGGATCCAAATGAATCACTACTGCACAGACTCAGGATCCAAATGAATCAATCAGACTCAGGATCCAAATGAATCACACTGCACAGACTCAGGATCCAAATGAATCACTACTGAATCACATCCAAAGACTCAGACTCATCCAAATGAATCACTACTGCATAGACTCAGGATCCAAATGAATCACTACTGCACAGACTCAGGATCCAAATGAATCACTACTGCATAGACTCATGAGTCAGCGCAGACTCAGGATCCAAATGAATCACTACTGCATCCAAAGACTCAGACTCAGGATCCAAATGAATCACTACTGCATAGACTCAGGATCCAAATGAATCAACTCACTCAGGATCCAAATGAATCACTAGACTCAGGATCCAAATGAAATGAACTCATCCAAATGAATACTGCACAGACTCAGGATCCAAATGAATCACTACTCATAGACTCAGGATCCAAATGAATCACACTGCACAGACTCAGGATCCAAATGAAAATGAGACTCAGGACTACTGCACAGACTCAGGATCCAAATGAATCACTACTGCATAGACTCAGGATCCAAATGAATCACTACTGAATCACACAGACTCAGGATCCAAATGAATCAGGACTACTGCTTAGACTCAGCATCCAAATGAATCACTACTGACTCAGGACAGACTGCACAGACTCAGGATCCAAATGAATCACTACTCATAGACTCAGGATCCAAATGAATCACTACTGCACAGACTCAGGATCCAAATGAATCACTCAGGATCCAAATGAATCACTACTGCACAGACTCAGGATCCAAATGAACTCTTAGACTACTGAATCACTACTGCACAGACTCAGGATCCAAATGAATCACTACAAATGAATCACTACTGCACAGACTCAGGATCCAAATGAATCACTACTGCACAGACTCAGGATCCAAATGAATCACTACTGCACAGACTCAGGATCCAAATGAATCACTACTGCATAGACTCAGGATCCAAATGAATCACTACTCACAGACTCAGGATCCAAATGAATCACTAGACTCAGGATCCAAATGAATCACTACTGCACAGAATCACTACTCAGACTCAGGATCCAAATGAATCACTACTGAATCACACTGCACAGACTCAGGATCCAAATGAATCACTACTGCACAGACTCAGGATCCAAATGAATCACTACTGCATAGACTCAGGATCCAAATGAATCACTACTGCACAGACTCAGGATCCAAATGAATCACGACTGCACAGACTCAGGATCCAAATGAATCACTACTGCATAGACTCAGGATCCAAATGAATCACTACTGCACAGACTCAGGATCCAAATGAATCACTACTGCACAGACTCAGGCTCCAAATGATTCACTACTGCACAGACTTGAGCTCCAAATGAAAATGAATCACGACTCACAAATGAATCACTCAGGATCCAAAGGAATCACACTGCAGACTCAGGATCCAAATGAATCACTACTGCACAGACTCAGGATCCAAATGAATCACTACTGCACAGACAAATGAATCAGCACAGACTCAGGCTCCAAATGAACTACTGCATAGACTCAGGACCCAAATGATTCACTACTGCACAGACTCAGGATCCAAATGAATCACTACAGCACAGGATCCAAATGAATCACTCCTGCATAGACTCAACTTGAGCTCCAAATGTATCATTGGTTCATCTTTGCAGTAAAAGTTTTCAGAGAGTTCCACGTGTAATGGTCATTTTATATGCTAAGATGTTATCCAATCACAGCACTTTATCTGAAGTCTGACAGCCAGGCACACCCTTCCAACAGAGCCTTCAACTCAGAGGCTAATTCAGGATAGAAAATATTGTAGATTTGTATAAAACATACAGAGATTATAAGTGCACCTCAAGAAACTTTCTAAAATACAATTTAAACAGTACATTTTACAATGTCCTTTAAAGGTACAACTCATGCAGAATTACTCGTTGTCAACCCATACGTGTTCACGTTCACGCTGTTATTTCAGAGCTGGATGCAAAAATAAAATCCACCAAATCTGTTTTGAGATGCAGTATAGTATCATAAATCATACATTTTAGGCCAGTTCAACAACTAAGCCTGGTTTCTCACAAGGTTTCTTCCATTTCGGTCACCTGATCAAGTCTGGGTTCCTTGTCAAGTGAATTAGTTTCATAATTGATTCATTTTGCAATGCTGATACTGTTATTGAGACAACACCTAATCAATTTGATCTGAATATTGACACTATTGTCTGCTGTAGAGCTGCTTTATGGCAATTTATTTGTAAGTTTGCATTATTAATGCTGTTATTTTTCTGCGTGTACTGTATAAAGCTCTCTGTAAAAAAGGTGACTTGATTTGATTTATTTTCAGTGAAAGTGGACTTCTGTCAAGAACCAAAAACAATAACAAAGCAGCATAAAAATATCATAACAGTAGGGTTAGCATACTATTAGATTGATATGAGCACAATTACATCCATGTCCATTTTTGACTGAACTATGTACTTCTTTAAAATGCACCAAACCTATGTTTAATGCAATCATACGGTGTATTACTGTAAAGCATCTCCTCTCTCAGGTTCAGGGTTCCTGAGTCACATCAGATGTCTCCGGTACCGCTCTCATCTCATCACACGCTGGGTCAAAACACTCACAAACTGCCCAGATACTGCAGCTATCCCAGGACATCCCACCCCCACAGTACGTCCCGCTTTATCTCATCCAGTCATGATATCGTAAATTAAAGTATGGTTGGTCACATTTCATTATACTATACAGATACTGATAATGTCAGGAGCTGTTAGCAAGCTTTTACACAAACCTTGTAAAGCAACCGGTTTGCCAAAAACTACAGCAGCACACCGGAACACTAGAGCTGTATGCTTTGGCAAGACAAAATACATGAATTGAATTTTTTTTGTTTCTGATTAAACTGCAAATTAAAATGTGATTTAAATAAGAATGAGCAGATAAAAAAAAAGAAAACACTGGCCAAAATTGTGTGATTCTATATCAATCTGGCTTTAAAATAATAATCTTTAAAATAATAATAATCATAATAAATAATGATTTTTTTAGCAGTAATAGTAATATTGTAACTATAAAATAAAAATACACGAATTATTTAAAAACTAAATATGAAATTGGAAATACTATATAGGTGGTATATAGGAAATACTGTACCACCACAATATTAAAGTGAAAAAATAATATTGTAATATTTCACAGTAAAAAATATTTGAATATAATATAAAGAAAAATATTATTAATAATGCTAAAATTATTATTATTTTCATTAAAACTGTAAAATATTTTTTTTTATAGATGTCTTAATTGCTTTATTTTGAAATGATAAACCATCAAACATTTGTTGAATTTTATGTGTGTTAAGTTAACAAAAAACAGAAAAAAAAAGATAAAAAGCACAATTTCAAATGTTATTTTAATATATACACACATATATATATCTTCATAATCCATTATTTCTTTGTTAATAAAATATTACAGAGAAATACACAAATACATTTTTCTCACTAATTTACTTTGAGATAAAAAATGTAAATAATATTAATGCATACAGATGGCTTAATTTCATAACTTTCATTTTTTTATTTACACTTATGCATTTAGCAGACGCTTTTATATCAGTGAATTCAAGCTATACATGTTTTTATCAGTATTTTTTATGCTGGTTAAAATTGCACGACGTTCTTAAAGCTTGTTGACAAGTGCTTCTCGTTACTGTTGCACTAATCACACAAAGTACAGCGATTTCAGTTTCTATTAAGATTAACTGTGCAGCAAAAACATGTAGATGTGCGTCTATATATAGTGTTGGATGCCACACAGATGTAATCGTGTTGCTAGGGTGGTGTTGTCTGGTTGCTAGGACGGCTGTTAGATTTTTTGCTGCACAGTTAATCTTAATAGAAACTGAAATCGCTGTACTTTGTGTGATTAGTGCAACAGTAACATTGCAATATGTAAATGTGCATCTGTGTGGCATCCAACACTATATAGATGCACATTTACATATTCTCCATATGTGCAGATATGCATATTTAAGACGTGACTGTCAGCGGAGGACAAAGCGATCAGCGCTGAATGTTCCTTGCACTCTTAGAGCAACAGTTGGCAGTCTGTCAAAAATATCTCATCATACAGATTATATAAAGTTCCCCGAGCTCAAATATCAGCCCGAGGAAACATCACTCCAGCCTGGATCTTAACTGAAGGACGCGGTCGTTAAACTACAGCCGTGTGCAGATGTTGTTTGGTGAATAATCAAATGCTGTGATGTTTTTTTGCATTAACACTCGTCAGGTTTCTCTGCAGATGCCCAGACCGTGTTCTCATACGCAGACAAACACATTACTCCCTGCTCCATGATGCAGACGCCCATGTTTGAGGACAATCTGTGTTCCTCTCAGCCAGAGCTGGTGCACAGAACTCTGTCAGGCATCGCTGGTAAACACACTAATACTATAAACCAGCTATATAACGAAACCCGCATGCTTATGGCTCTGTGTGTTTGTGACAGCGGCGTTCGATGGCCAAACCGGACCGGGGGAGTTTTTGGGAGAGCAGGTGTCTTCGGTGCAGGAGGATAATTACCTTCACATCTGCAGCATGGAGAGAAGCCCGAGCGTCTTTACTGAAGGGTGAACGCTTGTGGATCTCATCAACCGGAGCACTTTGGGTGGTTCAGATCAGTGAAGCTTCCTCCTGGACTCCTAAACTAGATGTTTAAAGCATTTGGATTATTAAGACACTTTTTATCACCGGATAAAATATCAAAGCAAGCAATCTGAGCATCTCAAGCACTGATGGATATTTTTTGTCATTTTTGCTAGTCGACATCATGTTCACACAGGTGCACCACATCGTTTTATATCAAACCAGACAAACTTAATTTTGACAAATGTTTAGGTAAAGGAATAGATCACCCGAAAACGAGAATATGAATTATTAAAATAGATGTGGTCATATAGGAAGTTTGTTTCTTTATTAAAATATGCTCTGAAATGGGTGCCGTGTGGTCATCCTGAGTGATGGGTGCCGTTAGGATGAGTTTGTTTCTCAGAATGAGAGTCATCAGGTTTGGAGTCAAACGTGTCTCTGCATGTGTCTCAGAATGAGAGTCAATGGATGCTCTGCAGTGAATGGGTGCCGTCAGAATGAGAGTCATGGATGCTCTGCAGGATGGGTGCCATCAGAATGAGAGTCAATGGATGCTCTGCAGTGAATGGGTGCCGTCAGAGTCTGATAAAAACATCACAGCACTCCAGTCCATCAGTTAACATCTGGAGAAGACAAAAGATGAAACAAATCCAGCATCAAGACGTTATTAATTAAAATATGAGTCAATAATCCATAATAAGTTTGATTTGTTATCTGTTTTAATTTTAGATAAATTATGCATGAATTTAATGTCTTTTAGAGGTATTTTCTTTAGTTTTAGTTGTAATAAATTGTATTTATTTTAGTAACGTTACTTCTACATGGAAATTAAATAACACATATATATATCTGGGTGTTTGGCTTAGTGTCATGTTAGAATCATTTTTATATTCATACCTTTTGTTGTTTTAATATTTTGAAATGTTTTTAGCTTTATTTTTTGTTTTCATTTAAATGTTTAGTT
Organism: Schizopygopsis malacanthus; assembly: GCA_027474115.1. Lineage (NCBI taxonomy): Eukaryota > Metazoa > Chordata > Actinopteri > Cypriniformes > Cyprinidae > Schizopygopsis > Schizopygopsis malacanthus. Next base: position 888,050 of record CM049866.1, read on the forward strand.
TTGAAATGTTATTGTATGCATTTGTCATTTTATTTAATTTCTCCATTTTCTTAAATGTGTATATATAGTATTTATAGACTTGTAACTTATAGTTGTAGTTAATTTTTCTTATTTGTAAGTCGCTTTGGATAAAAGAGTCTGCTAAATGACTAAAAAGTAAAGTAAAAGTATAATAACTCTTCCTGCAGTGATAAAGTGCATCTGCTGTCGTGTCTCTCATCAAAATCCAGCCACATATTAGTTTAGAGCTGTTTTGTCTTGTAAACGCTGCAGATTTCTCTCCTGATTCAGACCAGAACACCTTTTTCACTGGAGGAAGAGTTATTATAGGCTCGTATTTGAGTCAAAAACGTCTTAATGCTGGATTAGTTTCATCTTTTGTCTTCTCCAGATGTTAACTGATGGACTGGAGTGCTGTGATGTTTCTATCAGACTCTCATTCTGACGGCACCCATTCACTGCAGAGCATCCATTGACTCTCATTCTGACGGCACCCATTCACTGCAGAGCATCCATTGACTCTCATTCTGACGGCACCCATTCACTGCAGAGCATCCATTGACTCTCATTCTGACGGCACCCATTCACTGCAGAGCATCCATTGACTCTCATTCTGACGGCACCCATTCACTGCAGAGCATCCATTACTGAGACACTGATGCAATCCTACAAACTCATCTGATCGTAGATGGTATTTGTGCATCTTTATTTACAGTAAATGCCATGCTTTGATATTTTAAGTAAACAAATATTTTTTTGGGAGCCACTATATGTATATAATTCATTAGCCAATAAGCAAAAATAATGCACTTATCACAGATTAAAGCCATATTGATGTAAATATTTATACACAAAGCATATGTTTGTAATGTTTTATCTCCTAAAATCATCTATGAACATGAATTATCTTTGAGTTTCACATATCCTCGTCCAGTCTGTGTGTGAAAACCTTTTCATTGCTGATCAATGACAGCAGTAGTTATGTATTTTGTATATTTCTGGATAAAATGTACATAGCAACCAAAATATCACATTTATTGCTTTTTCTTTAACACTCTGTGGTTATGATCCAATCTACAGCAATCTATCTGTTAGCATATTTTCTGTTTAAAAATTAATTAGAAGTGCCAAATTAAGTTTTACATATACTCAGATGCAGATTTGTGCATGTCTATAACAAGCACGCGCATTAGTCCCCGCCTCTTCGCTCTCATCTCAACCGCACCTGCTTTAGCAAGCTCCGCCCACATGGCGACGGGCGCCTCCTATTGGTGCATTAACAATAGTCTGAATGTGAACAGCCCACGATGTTACTCATTTTACAATACACGCTCGCTTTAGTAGTTTCAGCTTTTATGAGAACACAAGAAATATTAAAAACTGTAACACAAACTACATAATTAATACACACACAAAGATACTCCCCGCCCTCTTTCCAGTTCGGTTGCGCTCCTCATGCACAGCCACCATCTCTAGCTCCGCCCCTTGCACGCAGCGTAACGTACGGTTGCGCGCAGAGCATTTATAGCAACCGTTGCCCGGAGCTGCAGCGCTATAGTCACCGTAGTCCTGGCGACTGTATCCCACCAACAATAACAACAACAACCTCCTCCTCTCCGCTCCATCCTTACCACCACCTTCCTACCATCCTCATCCTCATCCTCACACTAGTCCAGGTGAATATTTCCATATTAACCGCTCGCTTGTGAATAAGTCCTCGCTGCATGAGGTGATTTCTGTTTGGTGATTCGAGTGAGCGCGAAAGAGCTCGTGTATCGTGAAGGTGTTCTCTATCTGCTTCTTTCTCTGGTGCGTTCTTTCTCATTCTGCTTCTATTGACGCGGCGCGTCCAGATGTTTCTCTTCTCGGTCGCTTTTATGTGTTCAACCCGAGGAGAAAACGACATCTGTCGCGGTTTGAATGCTGTCGAATAGATATTCCGACGACGAGTTTGAGAGACCTTAACGCGGAAAACGCGATGGAAACGGTGTTTTATTGAAGCGCAGCATCATCTTCTCCTCACGAAGCAGGTGTTGCTAAGCGGCTAACGCTAGCATCGTGAAGCGATTCTTCATTACAGTTCGCGTTCGTGTTCAAAATCACATCGTGTTGTGTTCACTTTCACGTTTTTATTCGCTAAACACGCGTTGGTTGTAATACACGTTTGTATTTGGGTTATTTTTAACAGCTCGGGGATTCATTATCATTAGCTTCATTCTTTGTGAGGAAAGCGAATGGATTTTCTCCGCACCGTGTTTGTTTTCGACTGATGAATGTTTCTGGAGGATTTGAAGTGGGCTGCTGTGGGATATAATGCTGTATATGAAGATTATCTGTCTGTCTTCTATTGTTATAAAGCAGGAGTTACTCTTGCTAAGCTATTGGCCCTCAGCCTCTGTGGCCGTGTCTCAAAACCTAGTGTGCTGCCTACATAGGGCGCCATATCTGGGCATCACTACAACTTGTGTGCTGGCTTTCTAGACCTCAAAGAGTAGTGAGCATCTCATTAGATCACACTGGTTATTTGCACAGCTGTAAAATCCATCTATATATAAGCTCATAGTCATATTAGTGTTGACTTCACTTGTCGAATCAAACATGGGCTTTTGGCTTTATAATTTATAGTTTGTCTGGTTGCATAGCTTTATGCTTCTTGCATTATTATTGTCAAAGTGGATAAAGGAAGAAATGCAGGGAAGGTCATGGGATTGAAGATGTGTCCTAAATCATACTGCTGCTGAATGTTGTCAAAATTGCTCGGTTCTGGATGATGGTGTATTTATAATCAATTTTAATCAAAGACTCAATCATTAGAACACAACATAATCTGCTGTCAAGCGATTAATCACATCCAAAATATACATGTATACATTACATATATGTGTGTGTTGTGTATATTTATTTTTATAATAAATACACACACATGCATTTTTATATTTAAGAAAAATGTTATGCTTATATATTAAATATGTATATATAATATAAATGTCAATATTTTCAAAATGTATACTGCATGTTTGTATATATATATATATATATATATATATATATATATATATATATACACACACACACACACAGAGAAAGACACACACACACACACTCACAGACACATAGAAAGACACACACACACACACACAGAGATAAAGACACACACACACAGAGAGAAAGACACACACAGAGAAACACACACACACACACACACACACACACACACACACACACAGAGAAAGACACACACACACACACACACACAGAGAGATAAAGACACACACACACACACACACAGAGAAAGACACACACACACACACACACACACACACACAGAGAGAAAGACACACACACACACACACAGAGAAAGACACACACAAAGACACACACACACACACAGAGAGAAAGACACACACACACACACAGAGAGAAAGACACACACACACACACACACACATATATGTATATATATACACACACACACACATTTATGTATATATATATACACACACACACATATATATTATATTATGCAAACAAAAACTTTTATTTTGGATGCGAGTAATCACGGTTAATCGTTTAACAGCACTAATGTTTTCAAGTCCAGCCATTATTTGTGTCATTTCATCTTTTTGATTTTGTCCTGACGTTTGTAAACGATGATGATGATGATGTGATGGTGTTTCTCAACGATGGTTTTCACTAGAAGCAAGCTTACAGGCTGCATTGACACATTAAGATGCACCGACTAAACCTCTGCTGGAGTTTGTTTCACGGCTCAGCAGAACTCAGCGGTTCACATTAGTCTGTAACCGCTTAAAGAGCGTGTCAGTTCAACATTCGTTGTCTCTTGGATGGATGCAGAAATGTGAGCGATCCTCACAAACCGCAGCAGGTTCGAGTCACATCCACTAAACAACTCGCTGAGGGTTTCCTTGAGTTGCATCAGGTCCTCTGCGAGATGAAGGAGCGTCTCGCTTCCCCTGTTGTCTTCATTATAGGCCGAGGAACAGGTGTGTGCCGGAGAAGACCTGACATGTGCTCAGTGGAGAGGGGCATCATGGGATATCGCTCCATCAGCCTGCTTCACTGGCGCTCCACTAGAAATACAACCTCTGATATTATGGAAATGAATAGTGATTTTAGGAGCTGTGTTGTGCTTGATGCATTTTCAGAGTATTTTCTCTGAAAGCTAACACAAGCAATCCGGCTAATGAAGTTGATCATGTTGTTTTAGGTCCCCCGCTAGTCCGTTAATGGCCAAACCAAGAGGACAGAAAGCACCAGTTATCAGCTCACGTTACCTCTTATCTACAGTCAGGTTTAGAGTTGAAACGGGGCCGTGCCACCTGTCCGCAGTATCCTGTTGCTTTTCCAATCTCTTTACGAGATACTGATTGAGTAAATAATTCATATCCATTTCATTTCAAGCTAAAGCCCATTGAGGTTCATAGCTCACGAGCGTGTGGGTGGATGCTGCACGGAAGAAAATCGTTCAGAGCTTCTACATCTTTTTTAATTAAGATTCATTAAGATTTATGTATTTTAGTGTTTTATTTTAAATCCAAACCACCCCTGACAATGCTAAATATACATCAGCTACTTTAATCACTTCAGATGTCTTTGTTTTAATGATGTTACTGTATTCTGCACACGTTTGCTTCGAGCTCAATTGGTGCATTGGGTTCATTTTTTGGCTACGCTCTTAAAAATAAAGGTTCCAAAATGGAGGGGTTGCAGTCAAGAACCATTTTTGGTTCCCCTTTCAGTGAACAGGACCGTTTTCATAATCTTTAATAATCTAAAGAACCTTTATTTGTAAAAGTGCAGTGGGTTTTAATAGCCAGCTCCAATACAGATATCTTGATAAAGCCAGTGCACTATTAAAAATAAAGTTTTTTTTTTATTGGCATTGATGGTTCTGTGAAGAACCATGGATTCTTTTAATTCTACAAAAGTTACTTTATAGTTGAAAAATGATCTTCACACTTTTTTTAATAACTGACCACTGAATGATTCTTTGGGGAACCAATAATTACATTGTTGCATAACCCACTGTTGGGACTTTTGCTTTTATGAGTGGAATGGTTCCAAATTTCCCTGCCTGTTATTTATATATATATATTAGTGATCGACCGATATTGATTTTTTTATTACCGATTATTTGTACGTTTATGTAACCGATATTCAGAACCGATATTTATTTACTGTTATAAAGAACAGAGTGAAGCTTTGGTTTTTCCTTCTTTCAGTCGTCTTAACAACAACAAAAAACTGTTAAAAATTAACATTCTTTCATGTAACATTTAATCTTCAAATTACAACAATAAAAACATTTTATTTATAAAAAGCATCATCAGCAACACTGATATTAACAATAAGCAAAATAATGTCTAATGTTTTCAAATGGAGAAAATAAAGGACAGAAGTCATATAAATTCATGTTAAACTACAGTTTTAGGTTTATAATCTGTTTAATAGACTAAAGAGTGAAGAATAATTCACTGAATAATATTCTCTGGAATATTGAAATATAACAAACAAAACATCGTATTTTATTGCATTTCTTAACTGTTTTATCAGAATTATTAAAATGTTTTTGTCTAAATTATGAAAACTGCTGACAGCGGTTTATCTATTTACACAGAACTATACTCAAACTGCGATCGCTTGCGGAGATAATAAATCATGAATTATATATATATATATATATATATATATATATTTCCTTGCTAACTATTAATGACGCCATATATATATATATCTCGTCCCAAAAGCGCATTTGACCCCTCGCGCCGTGCCGGGGCAGATTCAGGGCTGTGGGGGTAGAGACTGCTAGTGTTGCCCTCCTCTTGGCCCTTTGTTACCCTTCATCTTTTGAGGCTGGGTTTAAGTGGCTCACGGGGGAGCGGATCAATCCGCTGGGGTTTATACACGGCCACAGGGAGCAGGTGGGGTTACTGAAGACAATGCTTCAAGATGCACATTTTTACATTGGACATCAAGTGCCAGAATCACTTAACAATAAACAAAGTGTGTGTAAAATCAAACAATGGAATGAATTATGTCCATGAGCTGCGTACACAACACTAGAATGGTCTTTTTAGTTTCACGCTGGCACATAGTTTGAGTATTTGATGTCTTTAAAATGAATGATTTTTGCTCTTAGCTGTCAGTAATTTGCTGTGCAAAATGCATAGTTTTTAATAAACAATTTTGGTAACACTTTAGTTTATAATTGTCACTATTAACTAGTTGCTTATTAGCATGCTCATTATAGTACATATCAAGCACATATTCTGCATGACCATATGTGAACCTAAAGGCCAATGATCTGACATTTAGATTTATACATCATCTGGAAGCTGAATAAATAATCTTTGCATTGATGTATGGTTTGTTATGATCGGACAATATTTGTAAATCTGGAATCTGAGGGTGCAAAAAAATCTAAATATTGAGAAAATCATCTTTAAAGTTGTTCAAATGAAGTTCTTAGCAATGCATATTAATAACCAAAAATTAAGTTTTGATATATTTATGGTAGGAAATTAAACACCCTACCCAATACCTAAACTCAACAACTACCTTGCTAACTATTAATGAGCAGCAAATTAGGAGTTATTGAAGGAAAGTCATAGTTAATAGTGAGAATTGGACCTTAAAATAAAATCTGAGTCTGGCCTGTGTTTTCTCCCTAATAGTTGCGAGTGAATCTGAAATAATGTAATATTTGTATTTAATGAAATACATTTATACATAGTTTTATTCATTTATTTCTGGCCTGTGTTTTCTCTCTTTGAATCTGATGCTTGTAACAGGCGGACCGCGGTTGATCCCACACGGACCCGGATTTGTGTGTTAGGATGAGGGTATGTCACACATAGACCATAAACATCGTCCAAGACACAGATGAGAGATGTATGAGCGCTAGAAAACAACAGGAAATAATGCTGAGAAATATAAGACGGAGAAAGAGATTGACTCCAAAAGCGGAGGAGTGGACAAAATTACGTTTAATTGTTAAGATGTGTTGAAATTAATTATTTGTAACTGAAATAAAACAGAAAAGGAGAAACAGCTTTTCCTCCCTTTATACATATGTTTTATTCATTTATTTCACTAAGTGCACGAATGGATAGGCCAGTTGCAATGTTTGCATGTACCATATTTAGTTTCTTTGAATCTGATGCTATATAGAGTACTAAAGGACACCAGAAAGTAATAAACTAGCGACTGTCGTCAATATGTCTCTGATTCGCTAGCATATTTATGAACCGGAGGAGGGTTTTATGTGTGTTTACACTACAAATACTCATCATATTTGTAGCATTTACGATTACAAAGAAGGGTATGAATTGGATTTTAATTAGAATGTAATTCTGTTTAATGAGCGGTTCTGGTTAGGGGTGTGCGATATTGACACAAAATGATATCTGAATATTTTATAAGATTTGTTCTATAACAATAATTAAATGATAGTTAGCCAAGCATGTTATTGTGCTGATATGTTCAGGACTACTGACTCCTACAGTTTTAATATTCTTCATATTCTGTGTGATGGTTATTAAGTTATTATAAGCTATTAAATTTAAATAGCTTTTTTGCAGTTTATGGACATTTTTACCATTTATAAAGCCATTTTTTCTACAAGTGTGCCTCATATTTTGAGTCAAATTCTTACATGATTTAATCAGTCACTCAGAGTAATTAGACATTTGGGCTGTTACCAAACAAATTAACTAATATCAACAGAATAAATCCTTTCAATGCAGAGGAAACACAGAAGCTGCGTCTGAAGTGCGTTTAGATGCGTTTACACACGGTTTAATGCAGGACGTGAATGTATTTCACCTGCAGTTACACGTGCAGAAATATTGTTTTGATATTTTAAATGTTGAATAGTGATTTAAAAAAAGTAGGGATGTAATGGTATAAACATTTCTTATCACAATTATAGTGGACACATAACTCACTTCACCAAAATTATCACGGCATAATCACTAAAACAATAACATCACCAATATTGTTAAAATGTGCTGGCTCAAATATCTAAGATGTTCAAAACTAATGTAAGTGTTCAAATATCTAATGTAAATGCTCAAATATCTAATGTAAATGTTCAAATACTAATGTAAATAAATCTAATGTAACTTCTAATGTAAATGCTCAAATATCTAATGTAAAGTTCAAATATTTTATATTTAAAAATCAAATATATAATGTAAATGTTCAAACTAATGACAAATAAAATGTTCAAATACTATTAAATGTTCAAATATCTAATTAAATGTTCAAATATCTAATGTAAATGTTAATCTAATGTAAATGTTCAAATATATAAAATGTTCAAATATATAATAATGTTCAAATATATAATGTAAATGTTCACTAATGTAAATGTTCAAATATATAATGTAAATGTTCAAATATTTGTAAATGCTCAAATATATATTAAATGTTCAAATACAATTAAATGTTCAAATATCTAATGTAAGTGTTCAAAACTAATGTAAATGCTCAAATATCTAATGTAAATGTTCAAATATCTAATGTAAATGCTCAAATATCAATATCAAATATATAATGTAAATGTTCAAATATCTAATGTAAATGTTCAAATATCTAATGTAAATGCTCAAATATCTAATGTAAATGTTCAAATATCTAATGTAAATGTTCAAATATCTAATGTAAATGTTCAAATATATAATGTAAATGTTCAAATATATAATGTAAATGTTCAAATATATAATGTAAATGTTCAAATATATAATGTAAATGTTCAAATATCTAATGTAATGTTCAAATATAAATGTAAATGCTCAAATATAAATGTAAATGTTCAAATATGTAAAGTAAATGTTCAAAATGTAAATGTTCAAATATAAATATCAAATATATAATGTAAATGTTCAAATATGTAAGTAAATGTTCAAATATGTAAATATGTTCAAATATATAATGTAAATGCTCAAATATATAATGTAAATGTTCAAATATGTAAATAAATGTTCAAATATGTAAAGTAAATGTTAATGTAAATGTTCAAATATGTAAAGTAAATGTTCAAATATGTAAAGTAATGTAAATGTAAATTCAAATATGTATGTTCAAAATGTAAATGTTCAAATATGTAAAGTAAATGTTCAAATATGTAAAGTAAATGTTCAAAATAAAGTAAATGTTCAAATATGTAAAGTAAATGTTCAAATATGTAAAGTAAATATATGTAATGTAAATGTTCAAATAAATGTAAATGTTCAAATATGTAAAGTAAATGTTAATGTAAATGCTCAAATATCTAATGTAAATGTTCAAATATCTAATGTAAATGTTCAAATATCTAATGTAAATGTTCAAATATATAATGTAAATGTTCAAATATCTAATGTAAATGTTCAAATATATAATGTAAATGTTCAAATATATAATGTAAATGCTCAAATATATAATGTAAATGTTCAAATATCTAATGTAAATGTTCAAATATCTAATGTAAATGTTCAAATATCTAATGTAAATGCTCAAATATCTAATGTAAATGTTCAAATATCTAATGTAAATGCTCAAATATCTAATGTAAATGTTTAAATATAAATATCAAATATATAATGTAATGTTCAAATAAATGTAAATTCAAATATCTAATGTAAATGTTCAAATATCTAATGTAAATGTTCAAATATATAATGTAAATGTTCAAATATATAATGTAAATGTTCAAATATATAATGTAAATGTTCAAATATATAATGTAAATGTTCAAATATATAATGTAAATGTTCAAATATATAATGTAAATGTTCAAATATATAATGTAAATGCTCAAATATATAATGTAAATGTTCAAATATGTAAAGTAAATGTTCAAATATGTAAAGTAAATGTTCAAATATGTAAAGTAAATGTTCAAATATGTAAAGTAAATGTTCAAATATATAATGTAAATGTTCAAATATGTAAAGTAAATGTTCAAATATGTAAAGTAAATGTTCAAATATGTAAAGTAAATGTTCAAATATGTAAAGTAAATGTTCAAATATATAATGTAAATGTTCAAATATGTAAAGTAAATGTTCAAATATGTAAAGTAAATGTTCAAATATGTAATGTAAATGCTCAAATAAAGCTTTGAAAATGGTAAACCTCACATTTCAGCCTTTAAATAAAGAAAAGTGTTGAATCAAAATTATAATTGATTGATAAATGATTATATGTATTTTATCTGCTCCATAAATAATTCTACATAACTTATCTGAATTGTTTAAATGTGTAGAATCCACATACGCTTGTTTTTCATCAGGGCGTGCACATTCAGTCCGGTTTTGTCCAGACAGAAAGCACACACCGGCTGAATGTAAATATAAGTCTGTGTAAATCCACTCTCTGACAGCAGGTGGCGCTGTATTACAGCTGTTTCCCGTGAACACAGAGCAGTATTGTGATTAAAAACACTTCTTTAGGTATTACATGAAAACAAAATGCCATCGAATCGTTTCAGAAGACAGTCAGAACCTTCAGAGGTGCATTCATATAATTAATTAATTCATATATTCATGTGTATAATTCCCTCGGCACTCGTTTAACATCTCGCAGCTTTTCCGTCACTCAAAACGAAACTCTGCTTTATGCTGGACAGTATTTATTTATCGCGAGTTGTTCAAATCGTGGTAATCGAATGCAGTTTTAATGATAATTAAAAATGAAACGGTAATACTAACCGTGGGGAATTGTATCATGATTTATATTCAAACCAGTAATCGTTACATCCCTAATGAAAAGATACTTTAAATGTGAAGTTAAAACCGCCACTAGGTGGCAGCAAGGTAAGCGTGCACGCTGTCAAATCGCACATCGTTAAAACAACAATTACGATATTATCGCAGACGATATATATATATCGCACACCCCTAGTTCTGGTAAAAAACAAAACAATAAAATGACAGCCATAATAGTGCTGTATGAGGTTTTAACAGCACTGCCAATAACAATTCTGTCATAAAAGGTTTGAATGTCATCTCTGAATAGTTTAAGCGTGTTCTGGAGGACGTCTGTTGACTCGTTAGCGTGTGCATTGGAAATGGCTGTGATTATGTGTGAGGCAGGAATGCTGGGTAATCAGACGTGTAGGGCTGAGGGGGAGCAGAACTGAACACAACACCACCTGCACTCTTCAGGTAAACGAGGAGGTGGCAGGGAGTCTCTGGAGAGAGATGCTCGGCTGTCAGGAGGCACGAGGGTAATTAACCTGCAGAGACCTGATCATGGAAACTTTTGGGCTGCGTGTACGGTCGAGCGCCACTGCTCAAACACGGCTTGTTTACATGCCACATTACGGCTTGCATGCAGTGGGAACAAGAAAAACCAATGCAAATATACATATTTTCTTGCATTTATGTTTTCAGCTATACTGAATTCCGGAGGAACGTTATGTTAGCAGCGAGCTGTTGCTTTCGAAATCTCATCGGCTTAAAGCGTTAACACCTGAGCGGAGAGAAACCTGTCGAGGCGATTAAATATTAACTTCATTTATTGCTTTGGGTACGGGCAGCGGTCTCCACTCATTGACCTGCCCAGAACACACAGATCCCGTCCACATCACCGCTGTGTGTTTGTGCAACGGAGGATAGGAAGTGACCCGAGGCTGATTTTATATATATATCTTTTTTAGTGTTAGTATGATGAGTCTTTTTTTATTAGCGTTTGCAAGACAAGCATCACGCTATGTTTCCATCCACCTATTTTATGTGCATTTTGGGATATTGCATTAAAAAATAAAGCTGGATGGAAACAGCAAGATGTGCATAAGTTGTAAAAATGCTAATAAAAAAATTATACATGTATACTAGGGCTGGGCGATATGGCCCAAAAAATTATCACAATAATAATTTTTATATCAGTCGATATCGATAATTATCACGATAAATGTCAAATCTTTATTTCTTTTCAAGATTTTTGCTCCAAAGTGAAAGTTTTAGAAACCAGACCATTAATTTTCCTTAACACAATAATTATCTAAATAGATATGTATTTCTTAGTTTCTGCATGTTCTAATGAGTTGATATTGTTTCAAAATCAAGAAACCGGTTTGGGTTGCCTCATAATATGAATGATAATAATATCACTTTTTTGTCTCTTAGAAATACACATTTGATTGTAGCTTGAGTTAGGATGCAGTAACATTTTTGTTCATTATCAAAATCAGTAACATCTTTACATCAGTAACATCAGTAGCAACCTCAGTTTTATATGGTATAATGTATTCTGACCAAGTTTTTATTTGTTTTAAGCATTGGTCTCCTATAGTAGCATACATTTAAATAATGATAAACCGTTAAAACCACACATATAGCACCTCAATAACATGGTCAAAATATAACTAAATGGTTTTTAAGTAGTCTATTTGTATGAAAGACAGTCTAAAACCATTCAGTATAAATGTACACATATAGCTGCCTTAACCACACATACTTACTATAATTATATACCATTACTCCTGTAATAATATTAAATGTGAATATCCCACATTTCTGCCACAATACCATAGTGCAGTGAATGTTACTACAGTAAATCCATGGTAAATAATGGCGATGTGCATATTGAAAAGCCTTCTGACTGAGACTGTTCGGCTTGTGTTCTCACATGAGGTACTTTGATGTCTTACACTGACCATTCTGTGCAGCGCCGCTTTAAGTCGAACACGCCTACTGACTGGATCTCACAGCACTGCTTAGTGATCACGTGACCGAGTAAACGCATCTGCTCTAGTGAGCTCGTGCCGCGCGGCAGTTTGAACTGTGATCCGAGCGGATAAACAAAAGCGAAACGAAACCACGTGACTCATTTGAATCGCGCCACACGGGTTTCGTTCCGCTTTTGGCGCATAAACATTATATCGAACATTTTTAGAACTTTTTATATCGTTTTAGAGGAAAATTATATCGCGATAATTATCGTTATCGAATTATCGCCCAGCCCTAATGTATACTAAGAAAAGTATAAATTTCTTTTCTGGTAAGAAAACATGACGTTTACGTGCATCACTAACTTAATGTGCATCAAAAAAGACATGTGGCTTTGTGATGGGACGGCATAAAACTGACCTAATCAACGGAGCGATCTCGTTGCACAGCATCTGATATACTAGTTGTATCAATCTAAAATGCTTGAGCAAAGTCTCGTCAAAGTGCTTCGTTATAATTAACTCCCAGAACTGCGTTCACAAACAGCAGGCTCTGAAAATAAGATCACATGACCGCGTTTCATCTGCAAGCTCTGACGCTCGTAATTTATTATACAGTGCCTTCTTCTGCTGCAGCAACATATATTTCTCTTTGGCTTCCATCAGTATCCCACTTTCTGGATCCACGTTTCACTCTGTAACATTAGGCAGCTTTTATTTATATGCGATTAGTGTTGATTGCATTATTTTTCATATGCATATGCTTACATATGAGATCGCTCGTATATGCGTCTTCCTGGTCTGTGTTTTTGATCAGTATTTTCCAGACTCATTCAGGAGATGCGTGATAGCGCCCCCTAGCGTATAACACAGAAAATTCTGTTTGCCGGGGAAAGAGTTAATCATGAAGTGCCGATTTTGTTCTCTTCAACTGACTTTATTCTCAAATGTTTTATCTGATTTTGCGCATAAGTTTAATTCATAACTTTGGATGGAAACGCATTGCTAGTGCTCAAACCTCTCTAGCACTGTGTTAAAGTCAGGTGATGCATTTGTGAATGATGGTGATTTCGTGTGTCCAAGGCGCCATGCAGACCCCAGAGGCAGGCGCTGACTCCACGTCCAACGTGCCCCTCCAGACCAGCGTGCCTGCGGTCAGTGCCCAGCAGGTGGTGTCTCAGGTGCCAGTCCAGCAACAGGTGAGGCGGCCCACATGAGTCTAAAAGCTATTATAACTCAGCCAAACATGAACATGTGCTCAGCCTCAGGCCATCCAAGATGCAGGATGAGTTTGATTCTTCATCAGGTTTGGAGAAATGTGTCTCAGTAATGGATGCTCTGCAGTGAATGGGTGCCGTCAGAATGAGAGTCTGATAAAAACATCACAGCACTCCAGTTCATCAGTTAACATCTGGAGAAGACAAAAGCTGAAACAAATCCAGCATTAAGATGTTTTTAACCTCAAACTGTTGCTTCCTGCTAAAATAAGAGTCCTGCGTCCATAATATTGTGGATCATTTTCAGCAAATTGTTATTTTTGGGGTGAACTCTTCCTTTGAAACTCAAGAAACATTTGAGTTAAGAAGTAATCCAGTTCAAAAACGAATGAGACATGCTTTAAATTTTGTATTGTATTTTAACTTTAAACATAAAAATGTAATTTTTTTTGGCTGAATTGTAATTTTATTATATATATATATGTATATGTTTAGTTTTTTGTTTCCACCGTTAATAACATCTGGTTTTACAGTCTTTTATATTTTCATTTTTTAAATATTTAATGTTCATTTATAACACTACAGTTTGTGTTTTATAACTTTGGCATTAAATTGTATGTTTTTACAATTTTTGGAATTGTTGAATTGTTACAAATTGTAACAATTTGGAAAGGATTTTTATAATTTTTTTGCTATTGGGGTAAATGTAAAAACTATATTAGTTGTACATTTACCATTATATAACTTTATCTATCTATGACGACTTCAGCTTCTGAAAGCCATGGAAATGTGAAAAAGGTCCATTACTGTATGTGTTTTTCTGTTTGGAAATCATAATAAATGTAAAGCAAACAGCAGTATATTACTATCATCTTGTAAAGCTGTACTGAAGCCGCTTCTTTATGGAGCCGTGGGTCACTCTGCGTGTACTTGTGTGGTGTGTTTCAGGCGCAGACTGTTCAACAGGTCCAGCATGTGTATCAAGCACAGGTGCAGTACGTTCAGGAGGAGAACAACAGCGTTTACACCAACGGAACCATGTGAGTGTGTTTATGAGCCGGCAATGCACAATCCCTGATGTGATCTGTGAAGTGCATGTCAGAGCCGTGGCTCACACATGCTGATAAGTGCTTTAGGACACCATTAAAATGGTGCAAGATGCAGAATTAGTCCCTCAAACTGTCATATATAATAAAACAAGGGGTACATGTAGGGCTGGGCAATATGTCAAAAAAAAAAAAATCAAGTTTTTCTTTTTTTTTTCAGAACGATACTTGATTTTTAACTTGTCCACTTGAAAATGTAACTACAACATGATTCAAGTCAAGTATTAATGATTCTAGTTGAAGATAATTCTATTCCGAGTGCAGCACACATGAAGCTCTCAACGTGATGTAAATGTTAAACAACTTTCTTTGCAGAAAAGATGCATGAACTACAACTACATCGTGTACAAACTTGTCTTATACATGTTCAGAAATAAAAAATCTCACAAGTCAAGGTAATTCAAATTCAAAATGAAAAGCGTATAACACCAGTAGACTATTATTATCTATAAATGTTCTGTAAAAACAACTTTCAACTCGCATCTCATGCATGAAACGACTTTCTAAAAACACGCCGCTCGAGTTAAAAGAAGTTCACTTCCATCTTCTCGCATGTTTTTCGTCTTCCACTGCCACGTCACATCTTTATCAACACATTCTGTGTGATATGAGCGTGTCACACATGAGCGGTTAATCACATACGGTTGAATCATTGTTTTCTCTTTACGGTTATCATCGGCATACTGTCAAAGTGACTAATTCTAATGTTTGGTAATATTTCTGTTCAAAATCGTGATTGCTTGACTTATAAAAATCGTTGCAAAGCATTAAACTCGGAATGATAAAATCTGAAAAATGGCCCAGCCCTAGTTACGTGATTGTGTTCAGTGCCAAACTGATTTTGTGCACTCCCGCTCTGTCCTGTCACTGAAACACGCTGTCTCTGAGAGACTCCAGCATCAGTGTGAGAATTGTGTTCAGACACCTGGAAATGACCACAAGTATCGGCGAGTGGCCAGTGAAAGCGGGACGAGAGCACTCTGGGATCGTGTGCTTCTTACAGAAGAATCAAAAAAGCACTTCCAGACGTTCACCCTCAGCGCAGGTCACCTGAAACTCTCCTAAGTGCTTCTGTCTGCTTTCTCTCTCGGATCGCTCATATTTAGAACTTCCTCAGCAAGAGGCTAAGATCTTTTAAATTGGCTATTATAAATAAAATGTCATCAGCCGAATGGAGAAAGCACAGCAATCAAAAGCAATGTTCTCTATAAAATAGTTATGCTTTGGTGATTTCTGTATCCATGGAAACAGCACTCTCACCTGAAGCTGAAAGGATGCGAATGCATCAAGACACGACTTATTATGTTTCTCGAGTCAATTAAAGAAACCGTGTGCGCTGATATCATTTTAAAAATGTCAGACCTCATTTGAGTGAAAAACCGAATCTCAAGCGCTCTTGTTCTATCGGCAGACGGACGTATTCATACTCCGAACCGCAGCTGTACAACCAGAACAGCGGCGGGAACTACTTCGATACGCAGGGCAGCTCGGCTCAGGTGAGCACTCACAGTATGGTCAACAACGGCAACGGGAACGGCACTCTGGCCATGGGGCTGTCAGGAGGCCAGATCATCAGCAGCTCAGGAGCGTATCTGATTGGAGGAAACTCCATGGATGGCTCCGCCCCTCACAGCACGGCTCAGACCACTAGAGCCTCCCCCGCCACGGTGAGCTCCAATCACAGACGCACACGATTGAGTGTTCAAAAACATGCTGTACTTACTCTCATATGTGTCCCTGGAGCACAAAAACTCATCACCAAACACCAATGACTTGTACATTCATTATATGGACAAAAGTATTGGCACCCCTTCTTTAGAAGAGAAAAAGCACTTCCAAACTGTGACAACAAAGATGGAAACATAATTAATGTACTTAAAAATTTCCACCTCTATTGCATCAGTTTTGAAGTGTATGAAATGACGGCACCCATATGTCCAAGTCATTAGTGTTTGGTGATGAGTTTGTGGCTCATTTAAAGTCACACCAGAGGTGTTCAGCTGCTTTCTGCAGACCAGTCAAGTTCTTCCACACTGACTGAATCATCATTTCTCTTTGATTCTTGTCTTATACACAGAGACACTGTCATGTTAGAATAGAAAAGAGTCCAAACTGTTGCTATAAAATTAGAAGCACACAATTCCCTAGAATATCATTATATGCTTAAACATTAAGATTCATACTCATGGAGATTACTAAAGTAGTCAAACCTTTCATTAGAAGGGGTGCCAATACTTTTGGCAATATAGTGTATGTGCTTGGAACGATTAAAGCTATAATTAATATATTTTTATTAAAGGTTTAGTTCACCCAAAAATGAGAATTAGCCCATGTTTTACTCCCCGTCAAGGCATTCTAGGTGTATATGACTTTCTTCTTTCAGACGAATCCAATCGGAGTTATATTAAAAATTGTCCTGGTTCTTTCAGAATGGCAGTGAATGGGTGTTTTATGGATGGATGTGCTTTATTTGAATACTTTTGGACTGTTGAACAAAATGATTTTGGTTTGATTTTTGGGTGAACTAACCCTTTAAGGACTAATCATTTTCTGGGTTATTTTTAATGAGAGCCGCAAACACACTTCAGAACCAAATGAATTGTACATCTGAACAATTGTGGCCCGTGCTGGCAGAATTAATGTTGAATTTTGAGCTACACGCAACAACAAAAAATGACGAATTTGAGGTTTTCGCAAAAATTGATTTCATTAAGCCCTCGTCTAACGATCCCAATGCTTGAAATATAATTAAACATCTAAAATGATCTTTATTTGTGCATTTTCTGAGCAGAGGACCTTTTCTCCGCTCGCTTCTCGGCAGTGCGCGATACTGCTAGATATTAGGGATGCACCGGTTGACCGGCCAAAGATCGGAACCGGCCGGTTTTTGCTTATAATGCGCGATCGGCAACCGGCCGGTTTTTGTCTTTTTTTCGGCCGATTTTTCCGAAAGTGCGAACATGTCATTTGTGTGGAAGACATTCGGCAGGAGCACATTAGCACAACAAACACAGAAAAACAGATACAATGAAGCGAACTGCCGTTGGTGTAACATTACTGGCACACAAATAAGAGCCGCTTTCATTTGCTGCTCTAGCTGAAGTTGCTAGTGATGGGTCGGTCTTGAACGATTCATTCATTTTGAACGGATCTTTAATGAGACTCGAGAAGAACGAGTCGTTTCGGGGAGTGATTCGTTCAGTCGCGCATGCGCACCATCCTAAAGGTTCTGTACTGGAATTAGTTCACCTGTTTCGAGTCTTCGGGTTTTTCGAGTCGTTCGTTCATCTTAAACGAGACTCAAAGGTCCGAGTCGGTAAAATGATCCGAACTTCCCATCACTAGAATTTGCGCGAGCGTATCTGTCCACGCCCTGCACAAGAATAGACCGTGAACAGTTGTTCAGCGCAGCTTCTTACGTGTTGGATGAGAAAAGAAACAGACCAACTTATGACAAAGCTGAAATGCTACTTTTTGTAAAGAATAAAACGTTCAAACGTATAAACGTCAGTTCTGTACAAGATTATTATTTTTATTTTACCTTAAAATTACATTGACTTAATTCGATTTAACAAGCACGAGCTGTAGCATCTTTGCTTTTGCTCGTTGCACTAAACATTATTTGATTTAACATTTTGGAATAATTTATTTATATAGCCTACTTTGGTTTTATTTAGTTTCACTGGTAAATACCTTTTTTCTTTACACCAATTTTAAAAATGACAACAAATGTTGATTAAGTAACATCTTTGTTTGGACTGTTGAATGTGTGTTGGTTGTGTTGTTTAGATTGTAACTATGCAAATGTTGCCTTTAATTTCACATGGTTACTGTTAATGTTTTCATTTAAGGCCAGTTTTATGTAGTTTCAACCCAATTTAAAAACCATCTTGGTCCATCTTCAACTGGGGTTGACCAGTTGAACATGAGAGGCAGAATTTGTAAAGATGCTTGTTTGTTTTTTCTAATAAAATATATTGATAGGCATTTAAAATTTGTTTAATATGCTATATCCATTAAAATAAAAGCTTAAGAACATTTTGAATTGTAAATAATTTTAATCAAAAACTTGTGACACAGCCACTATGTCATATTGAAGTAACACCACAGACGTAATTATAACACCACAGACCTTATAACGCAAGTTACTAAAGGCTCTGTGTTACCAGAAAATGCATTAACACCAGAGACAGTAACACCACATACAAATCAGCTTAGACTTTTCTAAAATGGAGGCTACCATCATGATGATTTCAAGATCAGGGGACATTTTGGAAATATCAACAAGTATGTATTTATATTTTTTTTTATTAAAATATGCCAGATCTGCAAGTTATCAACATAACACCACATACACTAATGACAACACATGAAATTGTCAGAGATTTAGCTAGCTTCAAAATGTATAAGAAATAATGTACTCCCCATGCACCTCTCAGATCAACCAGCACCTGCTGTGACCCTTACACACAGGAAGTAGTCCAAATAGAATTCTCCCTTTTCTTAAAGGGGTGACATCCATTGTTGAAACACCACAGACATGAATTTGGGGGAAACTTTTTTCTTAAATATATATATTTTTTAAACAAATATTATACATGTTAAATCAAATCTATATTCACTATATAAACACTTTATTTGTGTTAGAATCTTTCATTATTTCTTGTTGGTTGCGTAAAGGAAAAAAAATCGGTATCGGAATTGGAATCGGCCAGTTTGCTCGAAAAAAATCGGTATCGGAATCGGCCACGAAAAATCATGATCGGTGCATCACTACTAGATATACACAGAATTTAAGTGTTCACGCAACTTAAGTGAACGTTTGGGGAAATGTTTTGCCAGCACAGGTCATATATATATATATATATATATATATATGCTGTTACCTATTAAAGTATATAAACATGTTTGTGATAATAGGTCTGTTCTGAAAAGCTGTGGGCTTTCTGCTACTACACTCTTAAAAAATAAAGGTCCCACAATTGTGTTTTTACCCTGAGGCCATAGAAGAACCATGTCTAGTTCCCAAAGAACCTTTCAGTGATCCGTTCTTAAACAAACCTTTTGTTTTCTTGATGTGAAGAACACTTTAATGATCTAAAGAGTCTTTCTCCACTATAAAGACCTTTCGTCCAAAGCACAGTTTCCATGCATCTTAAAGCTTCTTCAAGGAACCATCAATGTTCATTTGTTTAGTGTTCCACTGCATAGATTATTAAAATGCTCTTCACATTAAAACACATTATGGTGTTAAAAGTTCTTCCTGGAATCTTAAAAGACCTGCATGCATAATATATGCATTACATAAAATGTCAAATTTTTACACAGATTGGACTGTTTACTAATTGTTGAATTTTCAGTATGAATAAATAAAGTGCATATGCAAAACAAGAGTGTATTTGATAAACGCATCTACCTTCTAGACAAGCCTTTACATCAGGGACACTTATGCGAGGTCTTAAAATATCCCCTATGTAGGCAGCTCATTAGGGATTGGAACGGAGCCAGTGTGTCTACTTTAAAATAAAGGGTAGTTTAATGGTTGAGCATCTTTGAAGGTTTCCGGCCATCTTTGTAATGTGACACTGTCTGTCAGTGCTGTGTAAATGAACAAAGATTGTCAATGTAATGTTGCTCGTGGAAAACGTTTGGACGGTTTATAAACGCTATGCTCCGTTCTGACCGAAAGCTGGACGGTTGTGACGATATCTGCGGTGCTGGGATGTGTGTGGTTTTGGTGGCTGGGATGCTTTAGTCGGGTCTGTCTCTGCTGCTCATCTCTGGTGTCTGTACAGCTCTCTGTCGCTTCGTTTGATTTACTTTCCCCCCCTTTTTGTTTTTGTTCTGCTTTATTCTTTGGTCTATCAGATTGAAATGGCGATCGAGACGCTCCAAAAGTCTGAAGGTTTGTCCAGTCAGAGAAGTTCGCTGCTCAACAGTCATGTAAGTTGTAGACGCACAGCTTTGCACGATCTGCTCTCTCTGGCTTGCTCTCTTTCCTACTCTGTGCCATTTAAGAGAGTCACATGATCAATTCGGATCATTTCTATGCATTCTTTACATTAAAAAAACGTAATGTTTATTCCCAGACGTCTTAAATGGCACTGTATTTATTAGGATATGCACAGTTGATCTGTATTGTTCTTCCATGCATTTGTATTATTAACTGTTCTACTGGTGCAGGACACGATGTTTAATGATTTGCTGAAGTTATCCACCTTTTTCCTGCATCCCATGATGCTTTGCATTAATGATGGGAGTAATTTGTGTTTAAACTCTGTGAACAGTCATCAAGGTTCGCTGTATGAACGCGGTAATAAGCATTTTCAAAAACTGGGTGTAATGAGGTGATGTTATTTTACTCCCCCTTCAATCATTAATAGTGTTAAAGCATTAACACATGACTTTCAACACACCATGAATTACTCCTAAAGATCCTCCTTCTATCCTCAGCTATATCATTTGAGTAATATATGTCAGCTTCCGTGTGAAAAGAGACGTGAAGATTTGAGGAGAAAAGTGAAAGATGCATTTCAGGGAATTATTAATGGTTTCTTCTTAAATTAAATCCGGAGAGCAGACCGTAGATGCTCAGTATATTTGTCTTTTTTCATTTAATTACAGCGGAATACAAAGCAAACATGAAAATATTCTATTGTTGCTATATCACATCTAGTGCTGTCCAACCATTAATCGCATTTAAAATAAAGTTTTCTTTACATAATATATGTGTGTGTACGGTGTATATTTATTATTATATATAAATACACACACATACAGTAGTGATGCGCACCCGATCGTCACATTCAGTGTTCATACGGTCATGAAAAACCTGGAGAAGTCATGGAATCTTAAAACTGCAATTTACAAGCCTTTATCGATTTGGAAAAATAAATAAACCCTGAAGTCATGAATCTATTTCACATCCTCTGTATAATAGAATTATGTTTAATTATGTCCTGAATTAATGTGTGGTATTGCGCATTACTCACATTACTCATTCCCGCAGCTTTCAACTTTAAAATGAGGGAAATTACTGCAAAACATTTATTTAATATAGCGTATATAGATTAGATGAGTAAAACCATCATCAGATCAAATCAGTGATTATAAACCAGCACCGAGTCTCTGTTTCTGACCGTCTCTTCACATCGACGCATCTAGAGCTGAACGCTGCGACACAAGACTTTAGATCAAGTTTCGGTCATTGTTGCATCGTCACACAAATGTATTATTTTCAGGTCTTTTTAAGGCATTCGGTACTCGTGCTCTCCTTTTCGGAGCGCTCACATCACATCTAGAGCGCGCTCTGCGAGTACCAAATCAAACGAGCAAAGCTTGTTGCACTTAAGTGGCCAAATACACACAACATGACGTCTACATGGTCGTCCTGGCGAGTACATTTACATTTAGCAGACGCTTTTATCCAAAGTGACTTACTCAGTCTATAAATATTGTTTTTGTCAGTATGTGTTCCCTGGGAATCGAACCCACAACCTTTTGCGCTGCTAACGCAATGCTCTACCACTGAGCCACAGGAACACCAGAAAGTGCATGAGTATCCTCGTAAGCACTGTCAGTTTGGTCTTAAGTCACGAAAGAAAAGCGCATGTGTATCAGTACTGGATTCGTGAAATAGGTCTCGTGACCGCAGCCTAATAAAGCGCTGCCGTCTGTTATTAATGTTAATCAAACAACAAAAGACAGAAAATCCCTCACTGCTCTTGACTAAATAATGTTGTGTTGAATAACTTTAATATGTTAATTTACACTGTATTCGATTTCTGTAGCCTATTTAGAAAATGTAGTTAATATTTGCATCATTAATGATTTATCTTATCCACCCGCAAATAATCAGAATGCATTTTTTTATTACCCGCCCGCGGATATAACCACCATCCGCGCATCACTAACACACAGTATATATTTTGAAGTTATTTACATGTATATATTTAATATATTAACATAACAATATGTACATGCATGTGTGTGTATTTCTATATATACATAATAAATATACACAGTACACACGCATATATTATGTAAAGAAAAACATTTATTTTGGATGAGATTAATCATTTGACCGCATTAATCACATCACATTAATATACCAAACATAACCGTTTTCTCCTGACTTCTGAAAATAGAAAATGAATGAAAATGTCGAGGTCACTCAGTCAAGATGACGGCTAAAGACTGTTTATAGTGCAATCTTATGGTGAAAAAGGTGGATCGCTCCGTTGTCATTCCACATCTGTGACTGTCTTTCTTCCATAGAACTCAATAGTTTAGAAAGCATTGTGAACTTTATCTGATGAACTGAGCTGTTCTCCACAGCTGCAGTGGCTCCTGGATAATTACGAGACCGCGGAGGGCGTGAGTCTGCCCCGCTCCACCCTCTACAGTCACTACCTGCGCCACTGTCACGAGCAGAAGCTGGACCCCGTCAATGCTGCGTCCTTCGGGAAGCTCATCCGCTCCATCTTCATGGGGCTGCGCACACGCCGCTTGGGCACCCGGTAAACTCCTCTGCTCCGGTTCAATGGATAACGTGCAGAGCGTCTTAATCTCAGCCACTTCACTAAAGCAGAAAGGGACAATCTAATGATGGAGCTTTTGGCATATTCACACTTCAACATGCTGATAACAGTATATAGCTGCTTTAATTGATTCCCTTAATATATCTCTAGTGGCCTGTATTTAGTGGAAAGAAATGTATTTCATGTTAAAACAGATTTGCTGCGTCCCAATTCGCACACTATCCATCCTAAATAGTATTCAAAAATAGAATTAGTATGTCCCAAATCATAGTATGCTAAAGATATAGTCTACTACGTCGAAGTGCAGATCGATGCAGACTCTTAACGGCTAATATTACCCACAACACATTGGATTCGATTAGAACTACAAACATGCATACAAATGTTTAAAAACTACAAACATGGCGGATGCACGCGATCAACGGACATGTAGAGGAAGGGTAATAATCAATGTCTAACCGGATGATTTTTTATTTATTTAATGTTATCCACGTTATATTTCATCTGCATACGTTTGGTCGTTAACTTTGAAATGCATCATTGTGCAACACATGAGCATGAAAGACCCGCGATGTGCTTAATTAGGAGATCTAATTAAACGAAACGTGGATGATGTTAACTGTGATAAGATGATTGACAGGCAGTTTAAACCATTACAGATGTGTAACTAATCAACACAGCGTCCGTTAAAGATGCAGTTATGATGAAGTAGTATGTCCCAAAGCGTGCATACTATTCTGCTGCATACTCCAAAGTATGCACTATCTCTTCACACAAACTTTTAGGGAATAGTATAAGTTGGCGAATTGGGACGCAGCAATTGTTTTTGAAACTCTGTGCTTGAAACAGTGTTAATATTATAATTATAGGCCTATAATTAATTGTGTTATAAAGACCTTTTAATTGAGGATTAAATAGACTAATCTTTTGTTTGTCAGTTATGCTGTAATATTGCAGGGCAAATTAATTGTAATCTTAATTTAATAATAAAAGTAACTTCATAATAATTATAGGGCTAAGAATAAAAATAAGAATGTTACAGGCCTGCATTAATTGTAAATGTCAAATGCTCCTAATATTGCTAATAACTGATGTTTTTGACGATATCTCGTTCTGGAGAACATTATAGCTCATATTATTTCCCATATGTGATAGGATTAGTTTGTAAAGCTGAATATTCGTGACACCTCTACTCTGTTCTGTTCTGGACGCTCTCCACCGCTGCTTTCATTCACCGCGCTCTCGTTTCTCTCCTTGGTTTCAGAGGGAACTCGAAGTATCACTATTACGGGATCCGCGTGAAGCCGGACTCTCCTCTGAACCGCTTGCAGGAGGACATGCAGTACATGGCGTTAAGACAGCAGCCCGTCCAACAGAAGCAGAGGTACACGAGTGTCCCGTGGGGTAGTAGTGCTGCTAACAGAAGAGCATGGCGCTAGCAACACACGGCAAGGGTTCACTTCCCAGAAAATCTATTCCTTAAAAGCAATGCAAGTCACTTTGGATAAAAGCATCTGCTAATCGCATAAATGTAGGGTCCTGAAACGAGGGTGGAATCCAGTTCGACTCATTTTAGACGGGAAATCAAAAGTAGTTCAGGAAACTTAAATCAAAACACGATATGGATTTCCTTACTTAGTATTTTTATCATGTTTTCTAGTGTAAATATCTAAACATTCTTGAATCAAGATTAATTTACTTGACAATGTAAATTATTTAAGATATTAACCCTAATAATTATCAAAATTTGTTAAAAAATAATCTTAATTTAACGGCTTTTTTGCCCCTTTGGCAAATAGTTTTGCTTGTTTTGAGCAAAAACTAACAAAATCTTAGACATTTAGAAAACAAGACTTAATATCTTAAATCAATTTACTTGTTAAGAAACCTAAAGATCTTCACAGCATCCCGTCAAAATAAAAGTTTGGTTTAATAATTAATATTTAATGTAATGATAGTAGTACTACTAAAAAACAATATTTGTATCGGAATATTTACCAGTTACTAATTTATTTAGCAGAAAGATGTTAGTACACAAGACTGGGGGGGGGGGGTTATAACATAAATTAATTAGAGATGCTTTTGATTATTGATAGTTAATGAAACCATTTAAGAATGAATCCAGAAAATGAATGGAAAACAGAATTTGGTCGAAAAAACTGATTTTTAGGAAATAATAAAACACTTCTAAGGGTCTTAAAATTTGTTATACTTTTAATAAATTGCTGTTTAATATCGTAAGTTGCATGATTTCAGTTAATTAGACATGTTTTTTATTAATACAATTGAATTTAACCATTAAAACAATCTAGAAAAAAAGCAGGATTCAGAAGAATTAACATGAAAACGCAAATAAAACGGATTTTGAATAAATAAATAAACCCGATCCTGATGCCCTATGAATGTAAATGTGCCGTTTGTTGCAGCTCGTTTTGTTTTGGCGCAGGGCTCAATCTCTGGTTGTCTCTTCTCCAGATTCAAGCCGATGCAGAAGATGGACGGCGTTTCAGCGGATAACTTCTCCACCGGGGGGCAGCACACACCGAACGCTGCAGAGCAGACCTTCATCGCTCAGAGCCAGCATCATCAGCAGTTCCTCGGTAAACATCTCTGCAGACGGTGAGCACACTATCGAAGAGCTTTTCTGAATGTCCCCGTGTGCCCCGTTAGATGGGACCAGAGCGCTGCCAGAGTTCGTTGAGCTTGACCTCGGAGAGCCGGTGGAAGGCGTCGAACCCGAGGACGTCAAAGCCCTTCAGACGCTGTACAGAGAGCACTGCGAGGTCAGTCGTTACGCTCCGATAGACCGCTAGCACGATAGTCCAGCTCACATTAGTAGTGTAAAGGACGTTGTGATTAACGGACAGACGCCAGTTTTGTGAAGAAAATTCTACTCATTTAATTGGACTTCGCAATAAACGTCAATATTTGAATGTTTATATCCTGATGTCCTACCATGTACGGTGCCAAAAAATATTCTCTTACTTGAGATTTCTAGAATAAATATCTAAAGATTCTTGAATCAAGAGGCATTTACTGTACAAGTAAAGTCATTCAAGATATTAAAAAATGTTGTTAGTTTTTCTATAAAACAATCATAAATATCTGCCAATGAGGCGAGACAAATTATCTTCATTCAAAGGTTAAACAATATTTTTCTCGCCCCATTGGCAGATATTTATGATTGTTTTATAGAAAAACTAACACCATTTTTCTACACAAAACAAGACACAATATCTGAAGTCATTTCACTTGTACAGTAAATGTATCTTGATTCAATAATGTTTAGATATTTATTAGTGCTGTCAAACAATTAATCACCATTAATCGTATCTAAAATAAGTTTTTTGTTGACATAATATATGTGTATGTACTTTGTATATTTATATATAAATACACACACACAGTATATATTTAGAAAATATTTACATGTCTGTTTATATTCTTATAATTTAATTTATATATATATATATATAAACGTAACATATATTTTTTAATTTATACGTGCATGTGTATGTGTGTATATATATATATATTGTGTGTATGTGTATATATATATATATATATTATATGTGTGTATATGTGCACACACACACATATATTATATACATACACACAAATATTTATATATACATACACACATATATTATATACAAATGCTTTTATTTTGGATGCGATTAATGGTGATTAATCAGTTGACATCACTAATATTAAAAAACAAGACCAAAATACGAAGTAAGTTTTGTTTATGCTTCTCTCTGAATCTTGCGCTCTTGGAGCAGAAGTGTGATCAAGGCCTGTTCTCATCTCACCGAGTTCGAGTTTAAAGGGTTTGTCACTGTTTTCACACGCAGGCCATTCTGGACGTCGTGGTGAACCTTCAGTTCAATCTAATCGAGAACCTGTGGCAGACTTTCTGGCGCTATTCTCCATCCAGCTCCGTAGAGGGCGTCACCATCACTGAAAACAG
Organism: Schizopygopsis malacanthus; assembly: GCA_027474115.1. Classification (NCBI taxonomy): domain Eukaryota; kingdom Metazoa; phylum Chordata; class Actinopteri; order Cypriniformes; family Cyprinidae; genus Schizopygopsis; species Schizopygopsis malacanthus. The sequence continues at coordinate 915,559 of CM049866.1, forward strand.
GTCTGTTGCTCTCGTACACACCTCTTTAGTGCTTCCTCCAGTTTATCAGATTAAATGAGGTTTGTGCTGCAGTGGCATGAGCGAGATCGAGGGCCGTCTGCCGCGGATCACACTGATTGTGCTCTGCCGAAACGAGGCGGTGCTGAAGTGGATGAACACCTGTGATCACCTGATGCATCAAGCCCTCGTGGAGATCCTCATCCCTGATGTCCTGAGACCCATTCCTAGTGAGTGTTTCCTGAGAAGTGGATTATCATCACAGAAAATAAACATCGACCAGCTCTAGAATCAAGATGAGTTTACTGTACAACTGACATTACTTAAGATATGATGCGTTAAAACAAGCAACAATATCTGCCAACGGGGCGAGAAAAATCATCTCGTTTAGACTTTGAATTAAGATCATTGTTCTTTCCCCACTGGCTGATATTGTTGCTTGAATTAATTTTTGCAATTAATTTAATCTGAAATAAAAACTTTTCAGGGAAAAAAACATATAGAAATTAATACTTTTATTTAGCAAAGATGCTTTAAATTTAACAAAAGTGATGATAAAGACATTTATAATGTTACAAAAAAGATAAATGCTGTTCTGCTGAACTTTATTTATTCTATTAATAATTAATTCTTTAATTATTCTACTCAGCTGTTTTTGGTCATTTCTGGTATATCGGGATTCATTATCACACATTATGTTTTATTATCTTAATTTGATTAAACTTATGTGATTCTGACTAATAGAGACCGTGCTGGTGGTCCATTGTAGAATAGGTTGTCCATTTTTATCTTTATTGCTAAAAAATATTTTTGTTTAAAGGGGCAGTTCATCAAAAAAGATTAATTTATAATCGACTCACTCGTTTGGTGTTTACTGCCATATGCCCTTCTTATTCAGACCACAAAAAGAGATTTAAACACTACAAATGTCCTGCGTGTGCTCGTCCCAAAACATTCTACTCTTATGATAATTATAAATGCTTTTTGAGCAGAATATCAGAATGATTTCTGAAGGATCATGAGACTGGAGCTATAATTTAACATTGAAAACACAGAAATAAATTCAATTTAGTACAAATATGGCTGTCTTTTACGATCAAATAAAAGCAGGCTTGCTGAGCAGAAGAGAAGTCTTTTAAAATCTTCCTGTTCAGAAACGTTTGCGTGGTCTTGCCGTCCTCTCTTCGGTGTTCATCTGAATCTCCGTCTGTTTCTACAGGTGCCTTGACTCAAGCCATCCGTAATTTTGCCAAAAGCCTTGAGAGCTGGCTCACCAACGCCATGAGCAGCATTCCCCAGAGAATGATCCAGACCAAGGTGAGCGTGTAGATGTCAGCGGTTGCTCGATCTAGACAAGTCCCGATCTCAGAAAGGTCTTCCTCTGGTGCGCAGGTGTCCGCTGTCAGTGCCTTTGCTCAGACCCTCCGCAGATACACGTCTCTGAATCATCTGGCGCAGGCGGCCCGTGCGGTCCTGCAGAACACCTCCCAGATCAACCAGATGCTCAGCGATCTCAACCGGGTGGACTTTGCCAATGTGCAGGTGTGTTTAGTGTATTCCTGACAGAGAAAGCTGGCCTTTTGTTCCATAGATTTGAACATGCACTTTTTTGTAAAGGCTGGGATACACAACACCGCTTTTGAAATCTGAATAGACTGTAAAACACCACACACTTCAATTCCAAGTATGGATTATCTATAAAAATTGATATATTTAAAAAACATTTATTTCATGCTAAGTATAGTAAGTATTAACATATGGAAGCACAAAACCAGTCATAAGGGTCAATTTAGTGAAATTGGGATTTATAGATCATCTGAAAGCTGAATAAATAATCTTTCCATTGATGTATGGTTTGTTATGATCGGATAATATTTAGAAAATCTGGAATCTGATGGTGTTTTTATCTTTTGGTGAATTACTCAAACTGCGATCGCTTGCAGAGATAATAAATCATTAATTTAGATAGAGATGTATTTATTTAGATGTTTATTGGTGAAATAATGGTTCTATAGTAAATGTTAATATAATTTAGTGTGTTTCAAACGAGTGAATCTTGTATAAAGTTACATGCGGTGGCCGTGTGGAGCTTCTCCTGAGTGTGTGTGTGTGTCCACTGCTCCACGTGTGTGTGTGTGTGTGTCCACTGCTCCAAGTGTGTGTGTGTGTGTGTGTGTGTGTGTGTGTGTGTCCACTGCTCCAAGTGTGTGTGTGTGTGTGTGTCCACTGCTCCAGTGTGTGTGTGTGTGTGTGTGCTCCAAGTGTGTGTGTGTGTGTGTGTGTCCACTGCTCCAAGTGTGTGTGTGTGTGTGTGTGTGTGTGTGTGTCCACTGCTCCAAGTGTGTGTGTGTGTGTGTGTGTCCACTGCTCCAGTGTGTGTGTGTGTGTGTGTGTGTGTCTCCACTGCTCCAAGTGTGTGTGTGTGCGTGTGCAGAGAACACATTTCACTGCTGGTTATACTCTGTATAATTATGTGTGACAAAAAAAAAAAAAAATTCACAAAACCGATATCCGATTATGGTAAAATGCTTAAATATCAGTAAACTGATATATCGGTCGCTCTCTAATCACCACTAGCCGGAGCGAGAATCTGCATCATTAGTGCAGCCTGCTCCAGTCTTATAATGTGAATTAAGATGCATTGTGCTGATGTTCGGACGTGTTGATGATGACGTGCAGGAGCAGGCCTCGTGGGTGTGCCAGTGTGAAGAGGGCGTAGTTCAACGCCTCGAGCTGGATTTCAAGGCCACCCTTCAGCAGCAGAGCTCCTTGGAGCAGTGGGCCGCTTGGCTGGACAACGTGGTCACTCAAATACTGAAGCCGTACGAGGACAAACCCACCCTCCCCAAAGCTGCACGCCAGTTTCTGCTCAAGTGGTCCTTCTACAGGCAAGACTCTTAGGCTGCTTCACACTTGGTTCGATTGTTTGGATTGAACACATGCTTGGATCCACATGATCCAATCTTACTGAAGCCGCACCAGAATCTCTCCTGCACACATAACGGATTGGTTCACTTCCAGAATAAACATTTCCGGAAAATTCATGTCTTTCTTTCTTCAGCTGAAAATAAATCAATTTGAGGAAAATATTCAGGATTTTTCTCCATAGAGTGCACTTCGCCTCTTCAAAGGGGCTCTACACGCTCCCGCATTAGAAACGTCACTCGTAATTACATAACACATGAGGTCAAGCTGTTGCAAGACGAGCATTTGTGGCTAAAAAAGTATATAAATATTATTATTTTTTTAGAAAATGGCCGATCGTGTCTCTAGACAAGACCCTTATTCCTCGGCTGGGATCGTGTAATGATATCAAAATCTCACGATACGATAATATTACGAGATGAAGTCCATGATATGATATTTATCACAAAATGTAAAAAAAAGGCAAATGAAGAATTGGGGAAAAATACTATTTTGTACATTTTAAAAAGTTAAAATCTATTTAATGCACTTTGAGAGTTCACAATTAAGAGCGGCATCCCATGTTTCTTAACTAAGAAAACTTGACTTGTATCCGAACTTTAAACGGGACTCGGTCCTCTTTTTATTAGTTATCTACCGTCTCAGTCTAAATGACATTCACACCGCTGTTTCAGGAAGACAAACTAATTACAATATAATAATAGCCATATATTGTACAACAATTGCACTGTATAATAAATGAAAATGTATATTATTTCTGCTTTACACTACATTAGGGAAATCACAACACTTCTCATTTCTACACGTAAAGAGATATTTTGAATTTGGACTGATTTAAACGCTCGCTGTCAGTAATTCATGACTGCGCTTTTATTTTGAAGGAAGCTCCAGCTTCAGTGGAAACACACACGAAACGCTGTAATCGTCTGCGGCTGAAATAAAGCATAACTTGGTTCCCAAACGCGTGTTAAACTCACATCACGTGTAATAAAAGAGTTAACTTCATTCTGAGACAGAAAACACGGATCACGAGCTGATCGTCTGAACCAGCAGCTCGACTTGATGAAGAGATTATATTGTGCTGTCGGTTCGAGCTCCTTTGACAAACACAAACACAACTTTAAACACCTTTTATGTTAGAATAAGAGGTTTACGTGTATGTTTTGCTCTGTTTCATATCGTCATGTGACCACGATAATATCGCGATTTGATAATATGGTTCGTGTAAAGCACTTTAAAGCTGCAGCTCGGACCTTCAACCGTTGGTCCTCATTAAAGTCCACTAAATGGAGAAAATCCTGGCATGTTTTCCTCCAAAACCTTCCTTTCTTTCCGTCCGAAGACTTTATTCTGGAAGTGAAGGAATCCTTTAAGAGCGAAGCGTCAACTGTGCTTTTCTCGTGCAGCTCGATGGTCATCAGAGATCTGACCCTTCGCAGCGCGGCGAGTTTCGGCTCTTTCCACCTGATCCGGCTGCTGTACGACGAGTACATGTTCTATCTGGTGGAGCACCGCGTCGCACAGGCGACGGGAGAGACGCCCATCGGGGTCATGGGAGAGGTAAAGACGCCGCTGCTGGTGGAGGGAAAGAGCCATGAGGTCAGGCTTTCTCTCTAATGACCATTTCTTTCTCAGTTTCAGGACCTGAACACCATGTCACCTGCCAACATCGACAAAGGTAAGCCCAGACCTCATTCACCCAGAGTTACATAATTACAGTCCAGACACTTTAGACCAGCTTTCCTTTTTGTGTTCCTCCATCGTAAGGCAATGTCTGGTATATCAGGATTCATCATCACACATTGTGTTTTCCTTTTTGTCTGACATCACTAATCCCTCTTAATTTTCATTAAACTCATGTGATTCTGACTAATCGAGACCGTGCTGGTGGCCCATTGTAGAATAGGTTGTCCATGTTTATCTTTAATGATCAAATCAAGCTATATTGCTCTACATTTTGTTTAAAGGGATAGTTCACCTAAAAATGTAATTTTGCAGAATGCAGGGCATCTGAGATGCAGGTGACCGTTTCTTCAGAAGAACACAAACGAAGATGTTTATCTCAAACCGTTGCAGTCTGTCAGTCATATAATGGCAGTCAATGGGACCCACGGCTTGAGAGACAAATAAACATACACCGACAAAACCAAATGAAACCCTGCGGCTCGTGACCAGTGTCGGGGGGGTAACGCATTACAAGTAACGCGAGTTACGTAATAATATTACTTTTTTCAAGTAACTAGTAAAGTAACGCATTACTCTTCAATTTACTAGAAAATATCTGAGTTATTTTTCTCCATTTATTGACTGAGTGCGCCGTGTGAACATGATCTTACTGTAGATCTAATCTAGACTAAATATGAATGTGTATTAATTCATCCCACTCACAAAAAACAGATTCAGTATTCATCAAAATGAATTAAAACAGTGAAATACAAACTCAGAATATGACACAAACCTGCAATAATTAAATATGTTAAACAACACAAATATATCTAATCTCATTTTATTAACCGATGTGTTTGCTGCTGACCTTTGATGATCAGTTCAGTCATAATAATAATAAATATTACTTTAGATAAACTAACATTGTGTTTAATTGCTGAAGAGTGAATCTTCTCCTGTGTTCTTCTGTTCAGACGTGATTTACTCGTCCTTCAGTCTGAGGTTTATTCATCACACTTTATGGTGTGAAAGCTTTTATATTTGCTATAAATATAACTTATTATATTAAAAACTAACAATCAAGCCCTGCTCATATTTAAAAAGTAACGCAACAGTAATGTAACGCACTACTTTCCATAAAAAGTAACTAAGTAACGTAATTAGTTACTGTTTTAGGGAGTAACGTTATATTGTAACGCATTACTTTTAAAAGTATCTTCCCCCGACACTGCTCGTGACGATACATTGAGGTCTAAAGACATGAAACGATCGGTCTGTGTTCAAAGCCGTGGGTCCCATTGACTGTCATTGTGTGTCCTTCGTTTGTGTTCTTCTGAAGAAACGAAGTCACCTGCATCTGGGATGCCCTGCGGGGGGTCAGCAGATAAACATGTTTGGGTGGACTCTGAAATGTGTTGTGAATGAGATTGTGCCGTCCGCTAGACGAGGGGAGCGAGATGGACAGTGATCTGGACGAGGAGATGGAGGAGTCGGACGAGCCTCTGGCCAAGCGGGAGAAAGCGGAGACGGAGGTCATCCAGGTGCTGCAGGTGGGGGCCATGGAGGACGGCAGCAGCACGGTGGTGGGCGTAGTTCAACCCAACATGCTCAGCGCTTTGCCCCCGAGCGCCGGCGATCACATCCTCAGCTCGACCGGAACCAGCACCATCCGCCACTGCGGCAGCGTGGGAAACATGTACGCCTCGGTCTGAAGCGCCGTCTTATCCCCATCTGTGCTTTCACTCGTCCGGACGCTCTAGTACATCATCTGGAGGATGGGATGATGCTGAGAGTAAAGTTTAAAGCCCTGATGTTCCCAGGTGAAAAACATGCACTTCTGTAATAGACTTAAAGAGCTCGATTTCTGATGCGTTAGTACTTCTTAAGATAATGAATGAATATGTGCTTTTAAATCATTCTCTTACTCTAGTATAATCATCTCAACATCATTGAATCAAGTAAAATGATTTCAAATCTTGTTTTGAAATGATCAAAATGTATTAGTTTTTGCCATAAAACAAGCATAAATATCTGCCAATGGTGTAATACAAATAATCTTCATTCAAAGGCTTAACAATATAACTTTTCTCGCTCCATTGGCAGATATTTATGCTTGTTTATGGCAAAAATATTTTTTATTTTTCTTTTTTTTTTTTTACAGAAAACAAGACACAATATCTTAAATAATTTGACTTGTACAGTAAACACATCTCGATTCAAGAATTTCGATATTTATACTAGAAAACAAGACTAAGTAAGAGAATGATTTATTTGCAGTGTAGTATCTGTAAAGACGTATTCAGTAAGCACTCGAACCCTCTTTCATGCACTCCAGCGGTGACTAAAGATGGAGATCATACTCACGGTTGAGTACACTATCTTAAGAAGTCCTAACGAATCATCTGTAGTATGTTATAGAAGTGCACTTCTGTTTGACCTGGATTAAAGAGCGTTTCTGGACGAGCCAGAACTCAAATCCAAGCCACTAGTTCCACCAGAGAAACATACGCCGCAAGAATCAGGTCTAGATTCCTAGTATCTCACATTCTTCAATCAGGATTCATGTACTGTACTAATACTGTACAAATCCAAGCGTTAGTTTGTCCTTAAAACAAGCAAACATATCTGCCAATGGGGCGAGAAATTATATAATAAATCATCTTAATTCAAAGGCTGAACGAGATACAATACTCCATTGGCAGATATTTCTGCTTGTTTTAGCAAAAACGAACCCGTTTTTTGACGTATCTTAATATTGGTCTTGACTGGAGAATGTGTAGTCGATATGAATCCCTTCTCCGTCACTGTTCAGATGTAAATGATCCAAACGTTTGCTCTTCGTCTCTGTGTATCTGTGCTGCTAGACTCGAAGCTCCTTCACCTTCTGTTTGTAGACGTATCTTGAGAATGAGTGGTTTTTTGGTCATTGTACATATATGCTGCATGTGGGAACGGTGTCGTGGGTCTTTCCTTTTCACTAACTGGACCAAAAACACAAGAGCAAGAGACAACATGCTGTCCCGGACAGAGCGAATGTCAGGGATTTTCTGTACCTCGGGTTCATCTTAGTGCCTTAACCCCAACAACAGCTTTTCATTCGGTGTTCGTACGGCCAGAGAGTATTCATCCGGTGGACACGTGGCTGGATTTGTGATCTGACTGAACATTCAGGCTCGTGGTTTGCTGTCACACTCGTCCGGCGCTCCGCTCCCGCCGCTGTGTGTGTGTGTGTGTGTGTGTGTGCGCGTGCGTTCGGCCGAGGTGTGTGTCTTGTCGTCCTACCTCACTCCGGCACTGCCGGTCTTAAACACGAATCCTGACGGGATTGTGTCTCTTCTTTGCTGTCGTTCGCATCAGCTGCCCTCCACGTCACGATGCGTGGAGCAAACGCTGATCAATATTAGTTTAGATAAAGAGATTCTCTCAGAAGCAAAACATTTACGGAAATTGTACTAAATCATGCGATAAATGAGACCTATCATTTTTTTTACTTTTTTTTTAGTGCTGTCAAATGATTAATCGCATCCAAAATAAGCTTTTGTTTACATAATATATGAGTACTGTGTATATTAATATTCCTATAATTTACAATATATTATATATATATATATGTAAACATAACATTTTGATTAAATATGCATGCGTGTGTGTGTGTGTGTATGTATCTATCTATCTATAGATATATATATATTTTATTTTTTTTACAATTTTCAAAAATCATGTTTTTTCAATGTGCATGACAAGTAATATTAGTGATATTTTGTTGTTATATTTCTTTATACCAAATAACTAACACAAAAAAAAAACAATAGAATTTACATTTTTGACAAAAAAAACTATTTTTGACAAAAAAAAGTTTTTGCAAATAAACTACTCTCACACACACACACACACTCATTCATACACAGACACTCGTCACACACACACACACACTCATCACTCACACAGACACTCTCACACACACTCACACGTACACACACACATACACACACACACACACTCATCACTCACACACATACACTCACTCACACACACACACACACGTACACACACACAGACACACACACTCACTCACTCACTCACACACACACACACGTAACACACACACGTACACACACACACACACACTCACTCACACACACACACACACACACACACACACACACGTATATCATGTAAACACAAGCTCGTCGTCTGGATGCGATTCTTCGATCGGTGTAATCTGCATGAATAGACGATGGCGTTTGATTTAGTAATAGATTAGCTTGTTGTTGGTTTGCTGTTTAATTACTGTGCCGGTAACCTGATGGACATCACAGCATCCGTTAGTAAAGTTCAGGATGAAGTCGGATCACTTATACTTGACCTGTCGTAAACTGCTGTGCTATTGTGGAAGACACTGGAAACTGCGTTCTGTTCATTATTTTCAGAGAGCGAGCGCAGAAGCCGCATCATGTTGTTTTATGCATCTTTTTTTATCAATGTATTATGAATCTTATTTTTAAAGTGAGGCTGAAGAGATTCCGTCAGTTTTCTGATCATCGTGATGTTGATTTATATTTACGTGTGCAATCTGTGAACGTCACCTAACGACCCGTTACTAAAGATTTTCTACAGCTGATGAATTCTTTCTGAGATTATGTGATTTATGGTTTTGTACTCGTGCATAGAGTTGATTTGCGTTTCGGTTCCTACAGAAGAGCGTTGGTTTGGTTTTTCTTCTGTCCTCGTGCCTGGACTTGGCTGTTGGATCGTTCGGTAGATGTGTTGATCGTGTGCGATGACTACTCGAAGTGCTTTTGGTCTTGCATGCCTTTTCTCGTGCTGCTAGAATATCATGAGCGTGGCTTTCGGACGGCGTGCCAGAAAGTATAAAACAGTTCGGTGCGTTCATGTCAAACCACATGCCTGTTTCTACTCAAACTTTGCCAAAACCTTGCGGGTTCACATACTTTTGACTTTTTTGATTTGCAAAGTCGTTGCATTGTTTTGGTTAGACACTAAAATTGGAAATCCTCAACGGACGTATCTCTGGATATCAATGCAAGCTTTTCTAGGAAAATAAATAGCTGTTTTATCAACATATCAACCCCTGAGCAGCTTCACTGACTAGACTTCAGTGCCTTTTGATTTCACCAAGACCTCCAGAACCGGGACAAGCCAACGGACGTCTCCCCAAACGCCACTCTCAGCTTCGACACATATGCACATCCCAGTTTAACGGCACCCGAACGGGACTCCACTGCACTATCATCATGAGCTTTTGCTTTCTTTCTATTGTACGTGGAGTGACATGCTTGGTGTCTTATTTCAAGGTTTGTTTGGGATATTTTAAGTGCCATTTGACTGCCGTCGAGTCGTGGCCTGCTGTAGCGCGCAAGCACAAGCATCGTGGTACTCTGAGAGAACTCAGAACTGAAGTCCTAGATGTAAATATTGAGAGAAAATGGAAGGATATTTATTTACAGCCCCTTACTTTAAGCAGTGTAAAAAAGGTGTGATATTTCCTCCCTCTCTCGCTCTCTTTATCGTTTTTGGATGATGTTCTTTACATATACAGTACATATGTATTTTTTTCCCCTTTGTGTGTTTACCTCTTAGTAAATTATATCCTCTGGAAATTGGTAAAAGCTTACTAATATGTGTAGAGTGATTTGTATTGTGTATTTTACATGAAGGATAACAAAACCGGGGAACTTTTATATTTATAAAATGATATATTAACAGTTAGTGTGTCAAATATGAGGAAAATATAGGAATTATCCAAGACACATGTAGTTTGTTTTTTCTGAATATTTCAGACTTGAGCTCAGGCTAGCTTATTAGTGTCGTTTTCTTAAATTTGTGGCTTGTCTTTCAATTAATAAACTTTTTCTTGTTGAAACGAGGACCTTGTTGTGTTCAGTCACTAAATGAAATGACTCGATCCGAACCGGACCGCTGTTGGTTTTGCCCGTGGAGGAGAAAAAATTTTTTTTTTCATAAAGTGACAAACTAGTGTAACATAAATGCTTTCTGTACTCTACAATCAGATTGAAAAATGAAAGATTTGAGTAACTCCGGATGTGTTGGAGATTCTGAAGAAACTCTTCATTTGTTCGGCTTGACTCTGTGAAGCATTGCTTAAACATTCATATTTATGCAATTATAGGTTTTTGCATTTTTGCTCACATTTAAAGTGAAAGCAAAACAATGTCACGTTTTTTGTTGAAATAGGGAAGCATGCTTTGAATGGGACTTTACTAGGAACATGTGAAACGATGTTTTTATTCAAGAGTTCGTGGATTTAGAAGAGAATATGAATTATGGGTTTTGGTGATTAGAGATGTATATTAGGTTTACATAACTTAAGGGTGTCTAATTGCTCAAACACAGTTTAAAATATTCAAAAGTCGAATGCTATTTTTTGTTGTTGATAAAACCAAGACAATATTACTATTATTAAATAATAAACATATACTCAACTGGTTGAGTTCAAAATATTCCAAATTTTGAAAACAGTTGCCTCAAATACCAGGACAATGTTTTTACAGTCATTCATATATATATATACTATATTGCCAAAAGTATTGGCACCCCTTCTAATGAAAGGTTTGACTACTTTAGTAATTTCCATGAGTATGAATCTTAATGTTTAACTAGTCTAATTGTGATCATTTTGAATAAACGAATGATGTATTTATATATTCGTCGTCATCAGTGCACGTTACAAATAAATAAGTTGTGTGTTTATAACTTTAATTCAAATGTCAATGTAATGCTCTGCTGTTAATGTTAACCAACAGCCAAATATATATTTATTTTTCTACCAAAGCTTGCAGGATCAAATCAATTCCTCCTGATATATATCCTAAACATATCCCGTTTACTTACAACATTTATGATAATTTAGCTCTGATGTGAAAAGCACAAGTGCAAAAACAGTAAATATGAAATACATTAGATTCAAAATCAATGTAATATTACACTGTACCTGCTAAAGTACGAGCTATTTGAGGACTCTTCATTCACGAATATGAAATCAGAAGTATTGATCTGTATGACATCTCAGGAGTAAGTCTGTCGTTTCACAGAGAAAACCACAAACGCTGAATAATACTGACATCTTATTTCCCATAAAGTTCATTTCATATGGCTTTCAAAGTTCACATAAACACCGTTCCAGTTCATCTCATATCAATACATGGCCATCATTTATTATATGAATAACTGATATTCTCTGGCGTCAGAGGGGAACATGGAGAGATTAATGGTATAAAAGTGTGAATGCATCGGTTTACTGTAAAAGCATCTTTAGAGCCCTCGTGACCTTTGACCTGTAAATCAGCCGTGAAACCGCATTAAAGGAACAGTTCACCTGAAGATGAGTATTTCCTCAATTTGAAATATTCAGGTTTGGAGATGTGTCTGAAGATGAGTTTCAGAATGAGAGTAAATGCTCTCAGGTTCAGAATGGAGAATGCTCTGCATGTGTCTCAGAATGAGGTAATGGATGCTCTGCAGTGAATGGGTGCCGTCAGAATGAGAGTCAATGGATGCTCTGCAGTGAATGGGTGCCGTCAGAATGAGAGTCAATGGATGCTCTGCAGTGAATGGGTGCCGTCAGAATGAGAGTCAATGGATGCTCTGCAGTGAATGGGTGCCGTCAGAATGAGTCTGATAAAAACATCACAGCACTCCAGTCCATCAGTTAACATCTGGAGAAGACAAAAGATGAAACAAACCCAGTAATAAGACGTTCTTAACTAAAATACGAATCCATAATAACTCTTCCTGCAGAGATAAAGTGTTCTGGTCTGAATCAGGAGAGAAATCTGCACAGATCAAGCAGCGTTTACAAGACAAAACAGCTCTAAACTTTAAAGCTTTTGTCTTCTCCAGATGTTAACTGATGGAGTGCTGTGATGTTTTTATCAGACTCTCATTCTGACGGCACCCATTCACTGCAGAGCATCCATTACCTGAGACACATTTCTCCAAACCTGATGAAGACACAAACTCATCCTGATCTGAGGATGTGTACGTTTTCATTTCTGGGCGAACCATTCCGGTAAAGCAAACATCTTAGCACTGAGGCCTTGAAACTTGTTTTTCTGTAAAAGAGCAACTGAAAGATAGAAAGAAAACCAAACATGCATAAAGAGCTAGAACAAATACACGGCTAAAAGTAAAAGCATTCAGAACAAAGCCGGTTGTATGAGTTTAGACTAACCGTTAATACGTCTAGCTATGATTATGTTAGCAGTATACAGAGAGAAACTTGCACAGAAAAATAAAAGATGACGAGCCAATCAGCTGCGAGTGAGAAGCAGATGTCTTCTGCACATGCATCACCCGCTAATCCAAACACGGCAATGCTACATGATTTCCATCGTGCTTCCAGACCTTTTAAACGTTCGGCCTGAGACTCGGCTTTGCATTGAGAGATGATCATCAAATGAAAGATATAACGGGAGACTCTACAGGCTGGTGAAGAAGCAAATGTCTGGGAACAAATTCATTTAAACAGCTCTTGAGTCCCAGCATGCACCTCTGCAGAGCTGGCAACCTCACGTTTGCATATAGATATATAACACTGGGTCCCGTGCACGTCATGGTCTGAATGTTACGAGAACAAAAGACTCTGCATCAGTCACACAGTACTGGGTTTGTCGGAGGCTGGTCTCAGTCCAGCGGCGTGGGGTCGGCGATCGGCATGGTGTGCAGAACCTCGTCCAGCAGCTGCAGCGCACGGTGCAGGTGGATCTCGATCCAGCAAGGCGTCTCTTTGATGCTCTGTCGGGGGTAATCGGGACCCCAGCCCTTGACGAAACTCATGCGCAGAATACAGAGCCGGCGGAGGTCGTCCACACCGATACCAGCAGCCGCAGACAAACCTAATGAGCGATTAATACCTCAGTAAATCTATGATAACAGGGCACTTCACACCAGACAGATTCAGCACTATAGAAGCTGCTTTCTGCCATGCACTACTCATGGCATTTTAAAAGGAATTGCAGCTTTTTAATTTGCACATTTTTTGTCTCATAATTCTGACTTTTTTTCCACAATCCTGAGAGGATTCTAAGAGAAAGTATAAATTGCAGAATGTAAGGTTTAATAACAATTCTCAGTAAAAATGTCAGAATTGAGAGATAAATTCAGAGTTAAACACAAACGAGGCTTGTGAGAGAAACGTTGCAATTAACTTGTTTTATATTCCGCGTCAGAAAAAAAAAGCAATATTTAAGCTCAGAATTCAAAACAAGTATTTTTTTTGCAAGATGAAAAAACATTGCAGGATTAACTCAGAATTCTGAAAAATATATATATATATATGCAAAAAAATTAAGATAAAATCTGAAAAAAAAAAATTGCAAGATGTAAGCTCAGAATAAAAAAATATATATATATAAATAAAAGGTAAAATTGCAAGATATAAACTCATTATTCAGAGAGAGAGAAAAAATTGCAAGATGTAAACTAAGAATTATGCACAAAAAAAAACATTTGATATAAAATCTGAATTCCAAGGGAAGAAAAATATATTTTATTAATAAAAATTACAAATATGTAAGCTAAGAATTAAGGGGGGGGGGGGGAATTTGGGAGGAAAAACAGAGAATTCAGAGACAAAAGAAAAACTTGAGATATAAACAGCAAAAGTTGCAAGATAAAACTCAATTTGAAATACATAACTTAATTGCTAGATCTAAACTTGCAATTCTGAGGAAAGAGTCGGTAAACTGTGAGATCTAAACTTGCAACGGCTAGAAAAAAGTTCCTTTAATTTGTATTCCGTGTTAGAAACAAGCTTCCATTCATAATACCACAGCAGCAGAAATCATTCTGATCATTACAACAGAACTCCACCTGTTCAGGTAACATCTTTGTTTTGAAATAACACTAATGTCTGTGCTGTTCAAATCTGCGTTTTAAGCAACTATACAGTTCAAATCTGCTTTTGCACAATTCATATGAGCGGTCTATATCAACGACAGAAGTGTTTGAATGGCAAACGTAAAGTGCGGTTCTGGAGCACTTACTGATAGCAGGAGCGATGCCTCCCACGGATCCGGGGCCGGGGATGTTTCCGGCCACCGCTGCTGCTTGAGCGGCCGCCGCTGCTTGTGCTGTCGCCGCCTGCTGCTGCATCTGTCTGTGGCACTGACGCAGATCAAACACCTGCAGGACACAAACACTCCGGCTGAGCAATGCTTGTTTGTGATGGTCTTACTAACAGGCTGCATCGGTTTATTCACAATTAATAGCTGTTTGAGCCTCGTGTAGTGTTCTGATTATATTTCGGTTTATTTTACAAGTGAACCTTACAGAGATTAGTTTCTTCCAATTCAGTTCCTATACAACTTGTATAACCTTTTTAGTTTGCCCAACAAACCAATACACAAGTTCAAGAAACCACTACATCTCTATAATGCAGAGGCTCTCAATTCCAGTCCTCGCGCCCCCCCGCTCTGCATATTTTGCATGTCTCTCTTTGTTAACACACCTGATTCAGATAATCAGCTTGTTAGAAGTGCGCTCCGTGCATGACCTGTGTTCCGATTGACATGCTCCCTACACAGGGTCCATTGCTCCCTACACAGGGTCCATTGCTCCCTACACAGTGTCCATTGCTCCCTACACAGTGTCCATTGCTCTCTACACAGGGTCCATTGCTCCCTACACAGGGTCCATTGCTCCCTACACATTGTCCATTGCTCCCTACACAGTGTCCATTGCTCTCTACACAGGGTCCATTGCTCCCTACACAGGGTCCATTGCTCTCTACACAGGGTCCATTGCTCCCTACACAGGGTCCATTGCTCCCTACACAGTGTCCATTGCTCCCTACACAGGGTCCATTGCTCCCTACACAGTGTCCATTGCTCCCTACACAGGGTCCATTGCTCCCTACACAGTGTCCATTGCTCCCTACACAGGGTCCATTGCTCTCTACACAGTGTCCATTGCTCCGTACACAGGGTCCATTGCTCCGTACACAGGGTCCATTGCTCCCTACACAGGGTCCATTGCTCCCTACACAGGGTCCATTGCTCCCTACACGGTGTCCATTGCTCCCTACACAGGGTCCATTGCTCCGTACACAGGGTCCATTGCTCCCTACACAGGGTCCATTGCTCTCTACACAGGATCCATTGCTCCCTACACAGGGTCCATTGCTCTCTACACAGGGTCCATTGCTCCCTACACAGGGTCCATTGCTCCGTACACAGGGTCCATTGCTCCCTACACAGGGTCCATTGCCTACACAGGGTCCATTGCTCCCTACACAGTGTCCATGCACTGCAGTTTTAAAACAACCGATTTTAAGCCGTTGAAACTCAAACAACAGAGCTATATGCGTGCGCCGTCTCTTTCTGTGTGAGAGGAGCGCCTTTTCTTTTTACCGACTTTGAACAATTACATAAACACACTTATATGCGTCAGAATCCCCGTCTTTGCAAGTATCCTCATAAACACAGTGATTTAGGTCTTAAGAGAGAGTAAACGGCAGAAAGAGAAAACACAATGTAACAGTGTATTAGATCCTTAAAGGGGAGCGTTCCTATATTTCGACTTCGTCTTAAAGGGGAAGCGTTCCAATATTCATGTTAATCACAGCACACTGCTAGAACATCTCACTGCTCTCGACTAAATCACTTCTGTAACTTTAATCAGAATAAATAACAATAATAATGATATATTTATAATATGTATAGAATATATACATAACACACGTTAATTATATCTATCATAGATAGATAGATATAATTAACACAGTGAAGATTAATTAATTTACACAATGTATGTAGCATTTCTTGTTTTTTGTCCTATTGCTTGCAATTAGTTTCTTATCCTTATTTCATCACGGACTGTTTATTTATCTTCAGTGCGGTGGAGTTTCTCTCTTTAGGCTTGTATTAGTTTGATATTGACAGTGGTGACAAGGATTATGAAAATTATATGGTATCAAAGATTTTAATATAATAAAAACCTCTTTAAAAGAAAAAAAAAATCACTATATCGTGATACATATTGTTATCGTGATATAAAATGTGTCATATCGTGATATGAGATTTTGGTCATATATTCACCCCTATTCAAGGTATCTCAAATATTTCCTGAATGTTTTTGTCCAGCCTGACGTCCTTCTCGTTCTAACCTTGATGTATGCGCTGGGGTAAATCTTGTGCACAGCGTCTCCAGGAGCGCGGCCGGCTTCCCGATCCAAGTAGTAGCTCTGGACGAAGACGGCGTGATCGCTTAGACAGCGAACCCAAACGTCTCCTTCACCTTTACACTCCAGCTGGACACCCTTCCCGATGTGCAGTCTGAAAACAGGCATGCAAACACATCAGATCAAGCCCGATATAGGGTGTGCAATATACGTATATCGTCTGAGATAATATCATAATTGTGTTTTAATGATGTGCGATTTGACATTAGCAGAGGTGGAAAGTAACGAATTACATTTACTCGCGTTACTGTAATTGAGTAGCTTTTTTGTGTACTTGTACATCTGTAATTTTATACTTAAGTATATTTTGTGTGAAGTATTGTTCTTCGCTACATTTTAAAACACATTCGTTACTGAGTAAAAAAAAATCGCTCCGTGGAAAAACTGCAGCAAATATGGGCAGAAGAAGAAACTGGCGCTAAAAATCACAAGAAAGATGCAGACGAACAAGACAGGCGTTAATGCTGCAGACCCAGCTGAAAACCAGACCCCGTCATATCGACTCGGAGGAAATGAAGTGAACCCCTGGCCATATATTCATGCTCTATTATGCAGTGTAAGCTGTGTTTGCCTCGGGAGACCGAACTAACAGCTTATAACATCTCGACATCGCCCTTCGCAAGCATGTAGAGGTAACGTAAGGTAAATACTTACATCGTTGCATTGGTGGTTAAAATGAAGCTTTGACAGTTTAACAAAAGGTTTTGCACAAATGAGCCAAAAAGACAGTGGTGTAGGGTGTGCGATATCATCTGAGATAATATAGTAATTGTTGTTTAACGATGTGCGATTTGACATTATCAGTATTTTGCCAAAAACCAAACAAATCACTCTAAACAGTGTGCTTTGAAATCTAGTAACGTTAGATTATATTAATCCGCGTGCATCTGGAGTGCTTTCTTTCACTGCGTGATTCAGTCTGTTAAAATGCGTTTAGAATGATCACAAAATTGAAGATATAGAAGCAGAAAATGTATATATTTATATAATTTAATATAGTAAGTCAACATCACATGAAGAATGCAGTTTTTCTCCAAAAATCACCATGATTACATCGGCCTGTAGTTTTTCTTTTTACAACAGTTAAAAAAACAAGAAGTTAATTAAGAGACTTACGTTTTAGACACCATATTGCCTGTTTTTGCTCTATTTCGACAACAAAAATAATTCCATACACAGTTTTGCGTCTCTGACTCTGAGCAATGACGTGTTTTGTTCCTTGAATTAACCGTTTAAATGATTCTGTTCAATCACAATGACTCTCTTATGAGTGACTTGCTGACACCTACTGGTGGTTCTAATTTAACATTTAAAGTATCTTTTTATTTTTGTATTTCAAATGACTATTTAACATTTGTGACCCTGGCATGGAGCACAAAACCAGTCTTAAGTCGCTGGAGTATATTTGTAGCAATAGCCAACAATACATTGTATGGGTCAAAATTATACATTTTTCTTTTATGCCAAAAATCATTAGCATATTAAGTAAAGATCATGTTCCATTAATATATTTTGTAAATTTCCACTGTAAATATATCAAAACTAAGAGCTTAATTTGAACAACTTTAAAGGAGATTTTCTCAATATTTGGATTTTTTGCATCCTCAGATTCCAGATTTTAAAATATTGTCCTATCATAACAAACCATACATCAATGGAAATATGATTTATTCAGCTTTCAGATGATGTATAAATCGCAATTTAGGAAAATGGACCCTTATGTCACATTTTATGTCTTATTTATCAAAACATTATTTCTCATTTGTAACTGCAGGCTAAATGCATTCATGTCAGTGATGCCACTTCAGATGAAGCTTCTGCGTTTCCTCTGCATTGCAAAGATGAATTTTGTTGATACTGATATAACACGTTATTATATAACTGATTCCTTTAATTCTAGTTTGAGATTTATAGAGGTGTGTCAAAATACTCAGCCCTAAAGAGTTTAGGCTCCAATACACACACCATGTAGTCAAATAAGCCTAAATGATTAGTTTAGCTGTATCAGATGTGTTTAATTAGGGTAATATCTACACTGTGAGGGCTGTGGCCCTCCAGGTTAGTTTGACACATTTGGTCTATCCCATTTTTTCCTCCCTCTCATTAAAATGTAACTAAGTAATTTTTACTCTGAGTAAATTTTAAATGAGCTACTTTTTACTTTTACTTGAGTATATTTTTAGACTGGTACTTTTACTTGTACTTAAGTAAAATTTCAGTAATGTAATGGTACTTTTACTTGAGTAGAATATTTTTGTACTCTTTCCACCTCTGGACATTAGCAAGTATTTTGCAAAGACCATTCAAAACACCTCTACAGAGAGCATGCTTATATTACACGAGTGCGCATACACCGAACTTGCCGGTTTACTTCAATGAATCGGTAAAATACTCATGAAGTGACTCTCAGAGCAGTTCTGGAGATGTTGTTAATGTATTTATGTCCTCGTTAAGAGAGACGGCAGACATGTGGCCATTCGTTCATTCATTCATTCATACAGGGATGATTGCGCAATCGCACGAATCAGTGGAAAATGAATAGAAACTATGATTCTGTGTCAAGAAATGTTGAGTAAACTTGTATAAAATATCAGTATTTTTTCCAAATATGAACTAAAAGCTCTTCTGGACACTGTTTAGAGATGCTTGCACTGACTGCCTAAGGTAAAAATGTCCATAAAAGGTACAAATAAATTTAAACAGTTGAATATCAAAATATCATATATGTAGAAAATCAACAATTTTAGGAGTGAGCTGTCCACGGTAGTCCTTAAAATACCAGCACACTCAACAAAATATCCTCTAATTATTGTTATTGATAAAATCCCAGGATATTATCTTTGTCAGTATCGCACACCCCAAGCCCAATAATCATCCGTGTACTCGTGATGACTGTGAGCGCTGTACCTCGCCCTCTCGATGGCCTCGGTTCTGTGGACGTTGCTGAGCTGGCCGAGGCAGAAGCGATCTCCTCCGGACGGATCCACATACCCGTCGACGGTCACGATGGGACAGGAGGAGGGAACTTTAAAAGTCTCGCCCACTTGAACGTCCATCTCGAAATAAGCGATGGAGCACCAGTAATCTGGAGCTGACGGAGATCAGGAGATCATTAGACATCCGAAGACGACCGAAATGAGCTCTAAACTGAATTAAACTCTCACCGGGGTGGTTGGATATCGGTGGCTGAAATGCGATTTCGTTGTGAACGGGCCCTGAAGAGAAAATAACACAGATTGAGTCCATGGAGATGCACTGGAAATAGTTACCTATTAAAATCATAAAGTAAAGACTTTAAATGGGTGGTTGACTGTTTTCTAGGCTTGATTGTGTTTATGGGGAGCAGTCTAACATATGTTAATGCTTTTTTGTTTTTCAAATACATTATTTGTCCACATAATTTACCTTTATTCTACACCGCTCAGTCCCTTCTCTTATGAACGCTCCTGGTTCTATGAAGCCCCTCCCTCAGAAATACACAATGGGCTCTGATTGGTTAGCTGGTCCAGTGTGTTGTGATTGGCTAAACCGCCTCTAGTGTGCATCTAAACTTCCCGCCCCTAAGCTCAGCGGCATGTAAACCGCTTGTATTGTAAACAATGGCGATGTCTGTATTGCTCGCTACCACGACAACCGCATGCAACACTTCTCATAGCTATGTGAAAAATATCACAGTTAATATATAATTGAACACAGTTCACTGATGGAGCAATGGGGCCCAAAGTAACTGTAACTGTCTGTCTGCGACTGACTATCTGTAACTGACCGTCTGTAACTGATCGTCTGCGGCTGACCATCTGGAACTGACCGTCTGGAACTGATCGTCTGTAACTGATCGTCTGTAACTGATCGTCTGTAACTGATCGTCTGTAACTGATCGTCTGTAACTGACCGTCTGGAACTGTCTGTCTGGAACTGACCGTCTGTAACTGTCTGTCTGGAACTGACCGTCTGTAACTGACCGTCTGTAACTGTCCGTCTGCAACTGACCGTCTGTAACTGTCCGTCTGCAACTGACCGTCTGTAACTGTCCGTCTGCAACTGGCCGTCTGTAACTGACGTCTGTAACTGATCATCTGCGGCTGACCGTCTGTAACTGACCGTCTGCGGCTGACCGTCTGTAACTGATCATCTGTAACTGACCGTCAGTAACTGATCATCTGCGGCTGACCGTCTGTAACTGACTGTCTGTAACTGACCGTCTGCGACTGACCGTCTGGAACTGACCGTCTGTAACTGATCATCTGCGACTGACCGTCTGGAACTGACTGTCTGGAGCTGACCGTCTGGAACTGTCTGTCTGGAACTGACCGTCTGGAACTGACCATCTGTGACTGACCATCTGCGGCTGACCGTCTGTAACTGATCATCTGTAACTGACCGTCAGTAACTGATCATCTGCGGCTGACCGTCTGTAACTGACTGTCTGTAACTGACCGTCTGCGACTGACCGTCTGGAACTGACCGTCTGTAACTGATCATCTGCGACTGACTGTCTGGAGCTGACCGTCTGGAACTGTCTGTCTGTAACTGTCCGTCTGCGACTGATCATCTGGAACGGTCTGTCTGTAACTGACCGTATGTAACTGACCGTATGTAACTGATCGTCTGTAACTGACCGTCTGTAACTGACCGTCTGTAACTGACCATCTGGAACTGACCGTCTGTAACTGATCATCTGGAACTGACCGTCTGTAACTGACCGTCTGGAACTGACCATCTGCGACTGACCGTCTGGAACTGACCATCTGTGACTGACCGTCTGCGACTGACCATCTGTAACTGACTGTCTGGAACTGACCGTCTGGAACTGTCTGTCTGGAACTGACCGTCTGTAACTGATCATCTGCGGCTGACCGTCTGTAACTGATCATCTGCGGCTGACCGTCTGTAACTGACCATCTGGAACTAATCATCTGCGGCTGACCGTCAGTAACTGATCATCTGCGGCTGACCGTCTGTAACTGATCATCTAGAACTGACCGTCTGGAACTGACCATCTGTGACTGACCGTCTGTAACTGACCGTCTGTAACTGATCATCTGGAGCTGACCGTCTGGAACTAATCATCTGCGGCTGACCGTCTGTAACTGATCATCTGCGGCTGACCGTCTGTAACTGACCGTCTGTAACTGATCATCTGCGGCTGACCGTCTGTAACTGATCATCTAGAACTGACCGTCTGGAACTGACCATCTGTGACTGACCGTCTGGAACTGACCGTCTGTAACTGATCATCTAGAACTGACCGTCTGGAACTGACCATCTGTGACTGACCGTCTACGACTGACTGTCTGGAACTGACTGAGAAATTCTGTGCTTTGTATTTAAATTGTTATTGTTAAATTTTAATTATTCCCATTATAGTCACTGTGCCTATAACGGCTCGCTTCAGATGTGACGGCACAGCATCCTGCACCTTCTTCATTATAATATCCAGAAGGCTGGTTGTAAAGCTCTAGACTGGAGCTCGGTGTATTCCTATGATATGTTCTGGCTGAGGTGAGACACTCACAGTAGTGTGCTGGATGGGTCATGGGCTGGTGATGCTGGAGATGGCCGTTCTGATGGTGAGGCACAGAGGGGGTGAAGTTACTGTTCCTCGTCCAGGTGGATGCGACGTCTGTGGACAGAAGAACAGAGCGCGCACGTCTAACACCGGACAATCAGATTTACTCATGCTCTGAATACTGAATGCAAGGAGATGCTGAAAAGCTTTCGGTCTCTAGGAGGAGCTGCTGGGTGGAGGTTCTCTGATGGCTTACTGTGATGGTACGTGGAGGGCTGGCCGGGGGAAAAACCATTCTGCTGTGAGCACAGCCCCATCCCAGAGGCAATCTGCAGCAGACCATCGCTGCTTTGGCTTCCTGAGAGAATGCTATTGGGCTGAGCTGGGGAGAGAGGGCGGCATGCACACGTCAACACACACAAACCATGAAACACCAGGGGCCTGTACCATGACGGCAGCTGAACAAATTCAGTGACAGGATTAGTTTCGAGTTGACAAAACCAAACCACTCCAATCTGGCTTCTGATGGTACCATGATGCTGATCAATCAAGTGTCTTTGTCAATTCAGGCTTTGATCCTGAGTTTGTGGAGCATGTGCTGTGAGTCTTCTCGAGCTGTTGAGATCATAAACTCTTTTGCTAAAGGTTAAGAGATTTTAAATGCATTTACACCGAAGAAAGTACTTGTCCATGAAAGTGGACAAATAAAAGAAATGATCTTGCTCAATCAGTGCAGTCACAGGTGAAGCTCGTTTATAATATATAGAGACTCGAACATGTAAGGTTACATCACATGCAGTCATTTTTAAAGCGTTATCTATTGATTCTACAGCTAATTATTATTACATATGACCTGTGCATATTAATATTAATTTAAAATAAATGTTTTCTCATAATTGTTAAACTAAAATTGCTGGATTAATAATTATATAAATCATATAAAATTAAATAAATTATCATTAAAATCAGACAATTCTGTTATTTATTTAACTATATAGTGAGCTTTAATTTTCAGAAAGAGAAACTGGGGGAGTGACTTTTTTTGTATCAGACATGTGTCACTTTGCTCACATCTGATTGGTCCAATTTCAGTTTGAGATGTCAGATGTCACCCCCCACATGATTGTAAAGCGCTTTGGGTGTACAACAGTACATAATAAAGCCCTGTATAAATGCATCATTCATTCATGTCTAACCTAGCACATAACCTGTAAGGTTAGCTGTGGAGTGCAAGTTACTTTGGTGATGAACGCCGCTAAAAGCCAAGCCACTTTCATGGTACGTAAACCCCAGGATCGGTGCAAACTAAACGGAGACTTACCTGGCTAGCCAGCTAATGGTACAAGCCCCAGGACTGGGCGGCGTGACCGCATGCGTGCATCACTGTACGAGCCATTTCATATCATCAATACAAATCAAAATATGTGTGATGCAATCTAGGAAAACCCACCACACGGTGAAAAGTCTCACAATTAAAAGTCACTTTACTGTGGCAAAACTTATTTTAACTGTAATGTTGTAAAAGATACAAAATGACTCCAAGGAGTACTTGTAAACATTTGAATATTAAGAGTATATCTGTTCATAAAACATCACAGATTACAGCATGCAGGCCATCTCCAATTCTTCTCTAGTTTTGAGTTCAGAACAGTAACTTGTAGTTTTATTTCATGCTGTCACCGTTTTAACTAAATAAAAGTAATGCATAGCGTTAATATGAAAACGGTGCTGGTCCCTTTAAGAACGAGAAATACTGCTTCATTCATAACGACAGTTACCCTGAACTTTGCACGCCGTAGTTCACACTAGTGGAAAATGTGCATTGAAACACCTTTATTACACGTTACATGGTTAATTTTGAAAGGTGAACTGTCTTTGTAGAGTTAAGGGGAAGCACCTCCGCAGCACGCGTGTTATCAAACTAGAGAAAGACACAGCCTTTTCTGCTTGCCACAATAAATCACAGTAAACAAAAATTTTTACAAGATATTTTCAGAGATGATAGAAGATGTTATAGAATAATTTAATGAAAATCACATTTTGACCAAAAAAACAACATTTTTTTTTATTTCCTGAAAACATCCCAGCGAGACATCCGACGGGTTTTTCTTGATCGCATCACATTATATTTACATTTATGCATTTAGCAGACGCTTTTATCCAAAGCGACTTACAGTGCATTCAGGCTATACATGTATTATCAGTATATGTGTTCCCTGGGAATCGAACCCACAACCTTTTGCGCTGCTAACGCAATGCTCTACCACTGAGCCACAGGAACATATAGTGATGCATCAGTGAGGTATTAACAGCTAATCATCTCAGCTGTGTGAACGCTAGGACTGCATTAGCAATATAGATTAGCCAATCTGATGAATCAAGATCTTTTAGCCTGTGCTGTTTTCTGCTGATGCGTGAAAACATCATTCAACATTAATTGTTGCATACCTACCATCAAATAATGCGTTGTGCTTATTTTTTTTTTTGATAATGAAACAGACTCCAGCTTTTTGTCAATTTTATAATAAAGATCAATAAATGTGGGTTTGTTTAATGTGGTGAGACAATCTCTCAAACCAAAATTAATTAAATTAATTTCAAATTTAAAACACTTATAAGTTGATATAAAAATTTGCAATTTTGAACTATTTGAGTGTTAAAATTAAATATGTTTGATTAAAATAAAATTGGCTAATTGACTGATTATTTAAATAAATTGTATTTGTATTTTTTTTTCTAAATTAAAATGTTTTATTGTTTTAGCATTTTATTTCAATATTGGTGTTTAGGTAAAGATTTCATAATATAATATAAAACTTTTTAGATTTTAATCAAAATCAGACATGAACAATATTTTATTACAGCCATTGTTAATTGCTTCAACATTTCAATAAATTAGCTTATTAAAAAGTTGGATCTAAAAACTACAAATTTTTTGAGTGTTGATTAATTTGAATAAATCAGATTAATTTAACTTTGTTTTAGCTTCAGTATTTGGCTAAACTACAACAGTAAAGTGATCGTAGTTTTTGCGACTCCCAGGGAATGCAAATGTACAGAAATTAATTTGTGTATGGATTTACATATGCATGTCCCACTCTGTATTTTTGCATTAGTTTATGTGTGTCGTTCTCATGTGTAAATAACGTAACCGTATAAACACTATGTCTACGGTCACTGCGCCCAGCCCTACTCAACACCAACGAATAGGACGCCTCCACAAACAAGAAAGCTTTTCAGCATGGCCTATGTGTTTAAGGATATGAGCGAGCGACTGTGACGTGTCGTACTTGTGGATCCCACCGCGAGGCTGGAGAAGGCGGAGGTGGAGGCCGAGCCGCCCTCTGCTGGCGGGAGCATGGCGGGCGTGTTGAAGGGCTCCGGGGCCACCGGTCGAGAGGGAGGGTGTTGAATCGTCTGCATGTGTCCCTCGGTGCTGGGCAGAGACTGCTGCACTTCATAATCATACTCATCCTTCACCATCAGACCCGACGGACCTGAAGACAATCAAATAGAGCCACACATTACATCACGCCAACATGACACTGGATCTGAAAAACAGTTTACTTCCATAATGTGTCATGTTTGATTGGATGCTAAAAATGGTCGTTTCAGAGGTGACGCAATTTATTACACTTTGACTACACTTTTTTTGGACTCAAGGAGAATTCACAACAGTATTCATCAACAACATTTTTCACAGAAAAAAACAAGAACATAAACAATTATTTAAATAAAAAACAGATTTGAATGACAATTTATTACAAAAATCGATTGACCTTCAATATACATAATATACCTTTATGAACATTAAAAACAAGACTTGAAGGGATCCCCGGGTATTAAGACATGTATAGCTTAATATAAAATAAATTATGTCTCTTATTTAAAAATGTAGTAGAAAACCCATGAAAGACGTTTGCTATTTAACAAAAAATCAACATTGTTTTTGGACTATGGGGGGGCATTATTTTATGTGCACCGTGCATTCTGTGTCAATAACGTCACTCCGTGAGCTACTGGCGCTTTTTACCCAAACACAACTCAGAATACACAACCCAGAAAATACAATACTGATACGATACCACATTGTGTGGCTTTTGGTTGTAATTTTCAGTCGAAGGGCAACAAGAGAAGCAAGCGATAAGAAGAGGAGAAAAGAGATGCCTGTGGACGAATAAAACTACCTAAAGACCTGCTGCTTCTTTCTCTCCACTTTAGTCCTGATGCCTTTGAGTCTTTTAGACCACAGCTACTGACAGAGCTTACAAACGGCTGAGATGAGAAACGTTAGATGCCATCTGTTCGGATGAAAACGCCACGGCCGCTAGAGGAGTTTCTCTTACTCGATATCCGAGGCGTTTAGACTCCTTGTGGGTGGGGAAAGATCCATGGTACAGCATTTAGTTTAAACCTATACTTATATCCACCGCCACCTGTGAGCTCTTTCGGTAGCTGTGGTCATCATATCAGTATTTTATTTTCCAAGTTGTCTATTCAGAGTTGTGTTGTGGTAAAAATAGCAACAGGTAGCGCTAGTAGCTCAATGAGTGCAACCATTTTACATCATCAGAAAAATTATCTGACCCCGCCCCCCCATAGTCCAAAATATGTATAAAACGATGTGATTTTTTAAAAATAACAGAAACATTCATGGGTTTTTCAACTGCATATTTCAGTAAGATGCATCAACTATGTTATATTAAGCCATACAAGTCTTAATACCCAGGGATCCCTTTAAGTTCTCTTTCACATCTTATTGCACTTGAATGGACAAATACACACAAAATTATGTCAAAATGTCCGTTTTGGTGAGTATTGACATTAACAGTCAGTTATATCCTAATTCTAATTTTTTTGGGGTATGTTGTATAATAGAATATCGGATGTGTGTTAATAAATTGGATCCATGCATAAAATAAAAGTATATATAGGGTCTTAAAGTGGCAGCAGCCTAATAAACCTGCTGTATATTTGTGTGTTCGCATATGTATTTGTATGTAAATAAAACAATTAATAAATACATAATAGTTATGTATTATATATACACAACATAACATCTGTTTTATAACAATTTATAACATTGGGTCTTAAAATGACAGCAGACTAATACATTTGCAACAGCCTGTGTCCTTAAAGGGACAGTTCACCCAAAAATACTAATTCTGTCATCATTTGCTCTCCCTCATGCTGTTCTAAACCTGTATGAATGAGTCTATAGATATTCATAGATACAGTTGTTTGTCCCCATTCACTCCTATAGTATGGAAAAAACTACTATGGGAGTCAATAGTGACCATCACCTGTTTGGTTACCATTATTTTTTTTAAATAACTTATTTTATGTTCCACACAAGAAACTCATACAGGTTTGGAATAACACGAGGAACAGTACATGTTCATTTTTGGATGAATTATCTCTTTTAATTTGGATGAATCTCTTCAAAAAGGACAAAAACACTTTTTTTTCTTCATAGAGTATCACTCACCAGAGCCTGACAGTGTAAGTCCAGATAAATCTAGAAGAAAGCACAGGATAGTTGAATTAAAGAGGCAATAATAAATGAGCTTCACGCTATTAAAACAAACACGAAACAAACCTATTCCTGGAGACACGACTCTCTCGTAATGGTAAGGGTTCACACACACGCTGTCACACTTCAGGTCAAAGGCAAACTGGCAGTACTTGACCTGTTTCAACTCGTTCTTATGAAGGTCCGGCCATCGCCATAACCGTGCATAAATGACATGCGGGAATCCTTTACGACCAGCCACCTAAAGGCAGAAGAGCGTTACAGGAACAGCCGTTTAGAATGACATACCGCTAGGGGTGTGCGATATTGACACGATGTCTCGATATATTCTCAGATTTTATGGATAATGATAATTGGACAATAATTTGCTGATATCTTAAAGACTGCTGTGGACAGCTGACTCCTAAGGTTTTTGATATTCTTCATATTCTAAGTCGATTTTTACCTTTTATGGGCATTTTCACCTTTATAAAGTCATTTTTCATAAAAGTGTACATTTTATTTTGAGTCAAATTTATACTTGCAATCAGTCAATCAGAGTAATAAGGCATTTGGGCTGTTACCAAACAACTATTTGAACTGACTAACTATATGAAATTATATAAATATATACATTTTTTGCCCCCATATCTTGATTTTTGTGATCATTCTAAATGTATTTGAATAGACTGCATCATGCAGTGAAAGAACGCACGCACACTAGGCTAACCTACTAGACTTCATCACGTAATGCATGCATGTGTGTTTTGTTTGGATTTTGCAATATACTCGATAATGTCAAATCTAGAGATCGACCGATATATCGGTTTACCGATATTTTTCCCAATATTTAAGCATTTTACCATAATCGGTTTTGTAAAAAACGATATCCGTTTATTTAAAAAAAAAAAAAAAAAATTCACATACATAATTATACAGAGTATAAGCAGCAGTGAAATGTGTTCTCTGCACACACACACACACACACACCTGGAGCAGTGGACACACACACTTGGAGCAGTGGACACACACACACACACCTGGAGCAGTGGACACACACACATACACACACACACTTGGAGCAGTGGACACACACACACACTTGGAGCAGTGGACACACACACACACACCTGGAGCAGTGGACACACACACACACACACCTGGAGCAGTGGACACACACACATACACACACTTGGAGCAGTGGACACACACACATACACACACTTGGAGCAGTGGACACACACACACACTTGGAGCAGTGGACACACACACACACACACACACCTGGAGCAGTGGACACACACACACACTTGGAGCAGTGGACACACACACACAATTGGAGCAGTGGACACACACACACTTGGAGCAGTGGACACACACACACACTTGGAGCAGTGGACACACACACACACTTGGAGCAGTGGACACACACACACACACACACACACACCTGGAGCAGTGGTCACACACACACACACACACACTGTTCACTCAGGAGAAGCTCCAGCACGACCACCGCATGTAACTTTATACAAGATTCACTCGTTTGAAACACACTAAATTATATTAACATTTACTATAGAACCATTATTTCACCAATAAACATCTAAATAA
>CM049866.1:947500-977500 GCA_027474115.1 Schizopygopsis malacanthus
AGCACAAACATGCTGTTTAATAAGTTTAATCGGATAAAGCGTCTCACACCACACTAATCCTTCACACACTTGACCTCAGACAAGACTTATAAAGCTGTAGAAGTGCCGTGAACTCCTGATTGTGATGACAGTGATGTATAAATGAGCTGAGGTGAATGTAAACAACGGGAGATCTGCGTGTTAGCATAACATGCTAATGCTAGCACACAAGCGGCTGTCGCTTCAGATGTTAACTTATGATGTAGACAATTAAAACACATTTAAATGTGGATATTTGAATTGAAATGACATACCTGTTATATATCCTGTGAATGAATCTGTCCAGTTTTGGTGGTTTTAATGTGAATCTTGTTTGCGTCTACCGCGCATAACACACTTTAACCGGACTAACGCGTTCCGCTGAGCTCTACAACGATTTAAAGCGATGACAGATCTGAAGAGATTTGACTCTATTAGACGTGATTTGGCACAATATATTATTAACAGGATGGCAAAAATAGTCACTGCGCTCAACAAAAACAAACAATGTAGCCGCGACGGTCTCGACGCACCACCACACACCCTGCTGCGCACTATGGCGAACTGCGCATGCGCACTGCGTCCGGCTGCGCACTGTGGCGAACTGCGCATGCGCGCTGCGCCTCAAAACACACCGATCTGACTGTATACACCTGTTTGGGCATCAGGGGCACATTCAAAGTCAGTCAAAACATTTGGCTCATATACTGTCATGTATAAAGACCCAATTAATACTGTGAACATATACAGTCCTTAGCCATCTTCAAGAATCGACTAAAAACACATCTTTATTTGACCCTCTAACTCTAGCACTCTCTATTCTAATTCTATTGTTTAAAAAAACTGCCCCCTTCACTCTATTCATTTACAAACTGCTTGTTTTCTTAAATAAAAAACTAACACTAGCTTCTCTAACCTTTTTGTATTCAATCTATTTGTTGTCTTTTTATTTATTATACAATTTACAAAAGCAAAAAAGGGCCGCTTGCTCTATTCCTTTTCTGTTTTCTTATTATTTATTATATAATTAAAAAATCTTGCTAAGTTTATTGCGTTAAGCTAACCGAGACTAGGCTAGCACTTGCGTATCGTTGCTCTTTTGATGATTTTGATTGCATCTTTTCTCATTTGTAAGTCGCTTTGGATAAAAGCATCTGCTAAATGTAAATATATATATATATATATATATATATATATATAGACTGGAGTTATATCCTGTGACCTTTCTTCTGTTTTAAAGATGTTTTTGATTGTTTGATAACTCAAAATAGAATATAAGACAATAAAAATGTATTTATTTGTCTGAATTTCACATACATATACAAAAATGTACTGACTCTAAATCTCTCTTTTCTTTGTTTAAAGTTGATTTAGACAAGAACATGGAAACTATCCTAAAGAAGTGAAAACTGCATCTCTATATTCATCCTATGTGTTCTCTATAATGTGTATATTACATACATAGTGTAATATAACATATGTATTACATACATTCGAATCAAAAGATTCACAAACCCTCTCCCAAATAAAACAACTGAATCAAGCACTAAACAATTAATCATTTTGCGACGCTTGGTTTAACTGATTATGATAACTGATTATGATTTCTAAAAGCTGCGTTTCACCCTCACTGAGTGTTATTAAAATCATCAGTTTAAAAAAAAGTTGTAAAAATTATTAATAATATAGTTATATTATTTATTTAATCCAATATGTTGATTATTGTTTACTTATATAATATGCATTTACAGGTACATCTCCAAAAATTAGAATATCATGAAAAACGTCAATATTTTTTGTCACTCATTTCAGAAAGAGAAACCTATGTATTATATAGATTCATTACACATAGAGTGAAATATTTCAAGCGTTTATTTCTTTAAATGTTGATGATTATGACTTACAGATAATGAAAACCCAAAATTTAGTGTCTCAGAAAATTAGAATATTACATAAGATCAATAAAAAAAGAATATTTTAAACAGAAATGTCATGTTCATTTCTATGCACTCAATACTTGGTTGGGGCTCCTTTTGCATGAATGACTGCATCAATGCGGCGTGGCATGGAGTCGATAAGTCTGTGGCACTGCTCAGGTGTAATGAAGCACAGGGTGCTTTTATACCAGCCTTCAGCTCATCTGCATTGTTGGGTCTGGTGTCTCTCATCTTCGTCTTGGTTCCCTACCACCATGGTTCAGGTCAGGAGAGTTTGCTGGCCAGTCAAACACAGTAACACATGGTCATTGAACCAGCTTTTGGTACCTTTGGCAGTGTGGGCAGGTGCCAAGTCCTGCTGGGAAATGAAATCAGCATCTCCATAAAGCTTGTCAGCAGAAGGAAGCATGAAGTGCTCTAAAATCTCCTGGTAGATGACTGTGTTGACTGTGGACTTCAGAAAACACAGCGGACCAACACCAGCAGATGACACAGCAGCACAAATCATCACTGACTGTGGAAACTTCACACTGGACTTCAAGCAACGTGGATTCTGTGCCTCTCCTCTCTTCCTCCAGACTCTGGACCTTGATTTACAAATGAAATACAACATTTACTTTCATCTGAAAAGAGGGCTTTGGACCACTGAGCAACAGTCCAGTTCTTCTTCTGATGATGTTTCTGTTTCAGAAGTGGCTTGGTAGCTCTTTTCCTGAAGATGTCTGAGCGTGGTGACTCTTGATGCACTGACTCCAGCTTCAGTTCACTCCTTGTGAAGCTCTCCCAAGTGTTTGAATCGGCTTTGCTTGACAGTATTATCAAGCCTGCGGTCATCCCTGTTGCTTGTGCACATTTTCCTACCCAATTTCTTCCTTCCAGTCAACTTTGCATGTAATATGCTTTGATACAGCACTCCTTGAACCCCCCCACCCACCCTCCCCTTTCAGTAATGCCCCTCTGTGACTTACAACTCTTTGTGGAGGGTGTCAATCATCTTCTGGATCATTGCCAAGTCAGCAGTGTTCCCCATTATTGTGTTTTCAAAGACTGTATGGATGGTCATTTATTGAAACTCAAATCTAAATATTCTAATATTTTGAGATACTGGATTTTTGCCTTTCATGAGCTGTGAGCTCTAATCATCAAAATCAAAACAAAAAAGTTTGAAGTGTTTTACTTTACATGTAACGAATCTAAAATATATGAAAGTTTCACTTTTGGAAATAAGTTAAAAAAAATTCACTTTTTCATCATATTCCAATTTTTTGAGATTTACCTGTGAATCAAATCTTTTTTATTTTAATCTCATGAATGTATCTTTCATTAATTATTGATTTAATTTATTATGTAATTTTACTTTTTATTTCTTAAAATCAATATTTTTTGAATCGGTTACTTATTTACTAATACAAATTACATTGGATTGAATTGAATTATTTGTAGAATTACAATGAATAGGTGCAGGTATAAAGGTATATGATTCAGCCTACACCTCCTGCTGTTATGTATAATGTGTGTTTTTCCGAGCAGCGCTGAGGAAAGACTTCTCTGTGTGTGTGTGTGTGTGTGTGTGTGTGTGTGTGTGTGTGTGTGCGTATGTGTGTGTGTGTGCGTGTGTGTGTGTATCAGTTCTGTAGTGCATGCCTCTGTATCTCCACTCCTAAAGGTCTTTACATTAAAACACTCAGTGCTTCAGATAAGAGTCCAGTCTAAACCGATACCTGTGCAATTTTTAATGACGCAAGAGAGAACGTTTTCTTAAGTGAGCATCTACAGGTTTATTCAAATCACACACAAACAAAGGCTCGTCAATCAAGAATAAATACATTTGCTGTCAGATTTAACACTTCAAGAAAAAAACAACAACAGAGAAAAATGGAAAACATATTGTAATTTTGTGCCAGGATGTTGAGTTTATGGACATTTTATTTAACCCTACACTCGTTCTTTACTGATCTATGAGGGTTGCCAGGTCCCAGGGAAAAAACAGGCCAAATTAACCCCGTCCAATCACAGTTGACAGCTCACTTAATCTGTATTTTAGCATTTATTTTAGCTATAAATGTTAGCTATGCCCTAAGTTGACAAGTCAGAAAATCATTTTGGTTAGAATTTAAATATAATAGCATATATAAATATATATTGTTTTAGCCATAACACATGTACTGTCTCTGTACTTCCCCAATTCTTCAAACACAGTGTACGTTGTACACATTTTCATTCAATAAATAAAAAACTGATATTTTGTGATTGCACTCAAGAGCATTATAAATAGACTACATTCTCTTCCATCTTTGGGTTATCAGGTATTCATTCAGGAATTAACACATCAGTAAAATAATGTATGCATGTATAATATTCCACAAAAGGTTCTTTAGATTATCAAAATGTTCTCCAAACTAAAATAAAAATGGTTCTTGAAGGACCTTGATCGCTGAAAGGTGTTTTTTGAGAAACTAAAAGGGTTCATCTAATATAAACCATCGCTGTGGGGGGGGGCGAAACACCTTTTGGAAGCTTTATTTTTAAGAGTGTATAGTAAAAATTATCTTATCAAAAACACTGTCCAAAATACTTCACTCTTTAAAATAAAGGTTCTTTATTGGCACTGACGGTTGCATGAACACCATGCATTTATGACCCTGGAGCACAAAAACAGTCATAAGTAGCATATATTTGTAGTTACGCCAAAAATCATCAGGATATTAAGTAAATATCATGTTCCATGAAGATATTTTGTACATGTCCTACTGTAAATACATATCAAAACTTAATTTTTGATTAGTAATATGCATTGCTAAGAACTTTATTTGGACAATTTTACAGGTGATTTTCTCAATATTTTCCGCCTCAGATTCCAGATTTTCAAATAGTTGCATCTCAGCCAAATATTGTCCTATCATAACAAACCCAATGGAAAGCTTAGCTTTCAGTAAAAATCTTTATATATAATGACTGGTTTTATGGTCCAGGATCACATTTACGGAACCAATAAAGGTTCTTTAGATTATTAAAATGATCGATTTACACTCTTAAAAATAACGTTTCCAAAAGGCATTTTTGCAACAATGCTATAGATCTTCTTCTTCGCCATATCTCCATGCAGTTTATTGCATCTCAACATGGGCTCTCACACGAGTCCACCTGTCTCTCTCTATCTTGCACAATTCTCATTAGCGCTTGTGGTCCAACATCATATCTCGCCAGCACCGATGACATCCACGTTATTCTCGGATGTCCTCTTCTTGCGGTACCCTCTACTCTTCCGTGCAATGTCTTTAGATGTGTGATATTTGCAATCCTATTTTTATCATGCGAAGTACATGACCAAGCCACTGGTGTTGTACATTTTTCATGATCACTTCAGTCTGATTAAGAGCCGTTCTGATGTCATCGTTTCTCATCTCGTCTATGATGCGTACTCCAAGTATTTTCCTAAGTGCTGTCATCTCAAATTCAAGTAGTTGTTTCTCTTCAGCGCTCCTAAGTGTCCATGCTTCGCAACCATACAAGGCAATCTGTACAATCTCATTTTGGTCTCGTTCTTGATGTTTTTGGTTTTCTAGGCCGTGGCAGTTCTTATTCTGATGTCTGTAGAGCAATCACAGTTTTACAGTTGTTCCAAGATCCTTGAATCTTTCCACATGTTGTAGTTTCTTCCCCCGAAGCAACAGTCCTTCCTTTATTCTATTGTTCACTGTTTGTTCAGATTTTGTACTCCGCACCATCCACTTTTGGAGTCACTTATCTCTTACCCATACTTTGAGCTGACCTTGTCGACTCTGTTCAAAAGAACCTGAGCATGTCCAAGTACTTGTGTCAAAAGACCAAAAT
Organism: Schizopygopsis malacanthus; assembly: GCA_027474115.1. Taxonomy (NCBI): domain Eukaryota; kingdom Metazoa; phylum Chordata; class Actinopteri; order Cypriniformes; family Cyprinidae; genus Schizopygopsis; species Schizopygopsis malacanthus. Next base: position 953,290 of record CM049866.1, read on the forward strand.
CATCAGCAAAACGTAAGTTGTTAATAGTTCTGTATTTACACATGCTCCGTGGCTCTCAACACCATTACACACCATAATGTGTTCCAGGTAGATGTTGAATAGATCTGGAGACAAAACGCAGCCTTGTCGGACACCAACCGCTTGCTGAAACCAATCTGTTATTTATCCTTCCCGACTCTAATAGCACTTTGCGTCTTCTGAAACAGATTCCCGATCAGATTGATCAGACCATAGTGCTGTAATACTTTCCAGAGACCTTGATGCCACACCTGGTCAAAGGCTTTCTTGAAATCAATAAAGATCAAATAAAGTTCTTTGTCTTGCAGTGCGAGGTACTTCTCTACTATCAATCTGAGTGAGAAAATCTGTTCAATAGCACCTCTACATGGTCTGAAGCCGGCTTGTTCCTATTCAATATCGTTCCTTATCCGGCTTCTGATAATCTCAAGGATGATCTTACTCGAGTGGCCGATGAGGCTAATTGTACGGTGATTTTCACATTTAGTTGTATCCCCTTTTTTTGGGATGGTGACCACGAGTTCATCCATAGTGTAGGGAACTCACTAATGGCCCAAATTTTAATGCAAATCTTGTGCATATGTACTACGGCTTCACCTCCGCCTTTAATTCGCCATCGATACCAGGAGCTTTCCAGGATTTGATCTTGGAGCTGTTCTAATTTCGCTCTCGAGGTCTGGTTCATGCACATCTCTCTTACAATTTGGCCAAAGCTGCTCCAGAATATCCTCATCTGCCTCAATAGGCGCTTTGTAAAGACCACTACCATACTCATACCATCTACTACGTATATCAGTATCCTTGGTGAGCAAGTTGCCGTCTTTGTTTCTGATGTTACCGGACCTTACATTCATTTCGACTCCTTTCTTTAGCTTTTTGACCTTTAGGAAGAGAGCATGCATGTCTTTCTTTCAGCTTGCTGCTTCTTTTGTTTATTGAACCAGTCATCACGCATTTCACAACATTGTTATCTATGTCGGTCTTCAATTGAGAGTATCATTGTTTTAAAAACATGTCACCTGGGCTATTGCCCAAGTCTCGGCGTTCATCACCCAAAGCAAAGACTTCGACTATGATCCAAGGATCTTTTTTTATGTCTTCTAAAGCCAATTACCTCCTCAGCGGTTTTCTTTATCGTGCCATTGATAATGTCAAGTGCATCGTCCAAGCTGTAGATCAGAGATACTCAAATCTGTCTCGCGAGATCCACTTTCCTACAGAGTTTAGCTCCAACCCTGATCAAACCCACCTACCTGTGATTTGTCAAGGATCTTGAAGACACTGATTAGCATGCTCAGGTGTGTTTAATTAGGGTTAGAGCGACACTCTGCAGGAAAGTGGATCTCGAGAGACAGATTTGAGTAGTAGATGAACCATTTTTTGGTTCCTTTCAGTGATCGGAGACACGTTTAATAGCATTTTAATAATCTAAAAAACTTGTGCAATGTAAAAAAACTTGTGCAATGTAAAGGTTTCATGGATGTTAAAGACTCCTCAATGGAATGCCAATAAAGAACCTTATTTTTAAGGTGATCACTAAAAGGTTCTTTGAGGAACCAAAACCGACTCTTTCATTGCATCGCTGTGAAAAGAACACAAAGCAATGCATAACAGGTTGCACTACACGGTTTAGTTCACACAGTCCAACAAACAGCCGTGGTATAGACGGCAGGAGGAAGCGAAGGCATGGTTGGAGACCGTTGCTGTTGGTGCGCAGGAATCTAACAGCACTTGGAGTGAGGTCTCCTCCTGAGTGAGGGGTCGAACACGTCTCGTGTTTTCACACCTCCTTATCACAGCTGTGGAAGAGAACGTGGCTGTGGCTCGCACGGCATGTGGACATCAGCGGCTACAATATTCACGCTCGTTTTGGTTACAATCGGCGCTGTTTGACTGTACTGGCATCTGCATGACGAAGCATTAACATCCACTGAACCTTTCCATTGACAAAAAAATATTTTATTTTGCAACAATTAAATAGAAGAACGTTTTTGGTTTGTCCCGTACACCAACAGCAAAAAAAAAGCTAAATATATACATCGTTTTTTAAATGTAAAATATTTCGTGTCAAGCTTCATCAACCAAAATGTATTCAGGGGCAATTAAATACATGTTGAATCTTACAGTAGCCTACATTAGGTTAAATATAAATCTGGAAGGAAAAGCCAAGTATGCTACATTCACTAGTTATAGACAACAAACACATCAGTAAGGCTCTTTAACTTCATTTTTAAAGTTATATATAAATTAAGTCAGTTCAATATAAATAAGTTACAATCACTTGCACGTCCAATTTGATTATACTTATGCATTTTAAGTATGTAGAATTTTATGAAAGTGATTTTTGACATTTTCTTGGATTGAAATAATTTTAAATGCTTTAAAAATATATTTTCAAAAATATACAAAAACGTGCTAATAAATTAATGTATTAAAAAATATATATATTTTTTATTTTAGTGCATTGTGAAAAATATTTAAAAATATATTTTTGAAAATATTTAGTTGTGACCTTTTTCTTCGTATTAGAAGAATATTTGAATAATCTCTAAAGAATCTAATCTAAGGTTCTAATTAGATTCGGTTCTAATCTAAAGAACCTTCATTGGCTCCACAGATGTGAGAGATTCTTTATTTTTAAGAGTGTAGCTGAAAAAGGTTCTTAAGATTTTTAAATGTTCTTCAAACTAAGAACAAGGTAGTTTTTAAAGCATAGCACTAAAAGGTTCTTTGGGAACCAGAAATGGTTCTTCTATGCTGTTGCTGCAAAAGCACCCCATTGGAACTTTTTTGTATTATTATTATTATTAAGAACCTTTATCTATTATAAAAAAATGAAAAATTAACTGATTCAAAACAAATTCAAATTAAGCAGCATAATGCTGTTATTTCAGCAGGTTTATCTTCAACTTCACTCATAATAAGCAACAATAATTAAACACCTAAAAGCAGTGTGTTGTATATCACAATAGAAAACAGACTAATTTACAACTAATAAATATACTAGTGCTGTCAAACGCGTTTTTATTTACATAATGTATATCTGTGTTCCGTGTATATTTATTATGTATATATAAATACACACACATAAAGTATATATTTTGAAAATATGTTTATATTTATATAATTTATATATAATAAATGTGACCCTGGACCTTAAAACCAGTCATAAGGGTAATTTTTTTGAATTAATAAATAATATTTCCATTGATGTATGGTTTGTTATGATAGGAAAATATTAGAAAATCTGGAATCTGAGCGTGCAAAATAATCTAAATATTGAGAGAATTACCTTTAAAGTTGTTCAAATTAAGTTCTTAGCAATGCATATTAATAAAAAATGTAACTTTAATTTTACAAAAATATCTTCATGGAACATGAGCTTAATATCCTAATAATATTTGGCATAAAATAAAATTTGATAATTTTGACCCATACAATGTATTGTTGGCTATTGCTACAAATATACCTGTGCTGCTTATGACTGCTTCTGTGCTCCAGGGACACATACACAGTACACACACATATATTATGTAAAAAAAAACTTATATTCTGGATGCATTAATCCTTTGACAGCACTAAAATATACATGAGGCCTAAATAAAATGCTGTTAGAGGCGCCAAAGATGCCGGATGTTCAGTTCACGATGCAAACGACTACGGTTTCCTCCTATTTTGTCTTTGTTGGAGTTTTCTTCCGACTATCTGCACCCGCATTCCTTGACCACCATGCCCTCGTATTTATTATTCAAAACCACCACGCCGTTCTCGTTCTCGTACAGCATGGAAATGGGCTTGAGCTCGGTGGGCACGCAGCAGGCCTGCGCGGCTCTCTGAGGACTCTTCAGATTGAGCAGCGTCTGGACTATCGCGTGTTTGGTGGGCGTCACTTCACGAGCCAGAGGAAAATTACATGCGCCGCGGCAGGTGAACGCCTGATAACCAGACGGAGCCAAGACGAACGAGTCCCAGCCGATGTCCTTAAAATCCACGTACATCTCGGCTTTCCTGCAGTCTGCTGTTTTAGCGCTGCGCCGGACTCTCGAGCCGTCGTCGTAGATCAGGTTCGAGCGTGTTTGGGTTAAAAGCATCTCATCTTGATCTTTCTCGTTCATCTTCCTTTGGAGTTGATGGATTTCGCTCGAGTCGTCTGAGAAGACGATCAGCGCAGGCTCGTGTTTTCCATCCGGACTCCTGTCGATGTCCAGATCTACGTTCGTATTCCTAAACGCTTGCAGGTTTTCGATACGAACCTCCAGTCTGGGGGTCAGTGCATTGGCTCTCCTCCACTGCTGTACGGCGTGGGTCATGTCGAACACTTCCCAGCCGCTCTCTCGGAGATGCACGTGCTTGGACGCCAGCGGATCTCTCTGGCAGCATGCGTCGAACACGCTCAGCTTCCACCCCGCTCCGATGCGCTGGTGCAAGTCGGTCTTGAGAAGCACGTGGAGCCGCAGCTCGGCGCTGATCACACGCTCCTGCTGCGGGACAGAGATGTTGAACAGGAGACGGTGTGAGGTGTGGTCTGCGGATCAGAGACAGAGGAAGAACTTTGAATTAATTGAGGCGATGCAACCGATGATGGATGATCAATCTGTTATGTGTTCATGTGTTACGTGTTCCTGTGGCTCAGTGGTAGAGCATTGCATTCGCAGAGCAAAGGTTGTGGGTTCAAGTCCCAGGGAACACATGTACTGACAAAATACGTATAGCCTGAATGCACTGTAAGTCGCTTTGGATAAAAGCGTCTGCTAAATGCATAAATGTAAATGTGTGTGTAAGGAAAAAAATATAAATATTTGAAATGTCTTAATATCATAATAATTTTATCATTTCAATAATTATTATAATTTAAAATATAGAAAATAATCATTATAATTTACAGATTGGTAAATAATAATAATAATAATCTTTATTCATGTATTATAATAATAGCACTAATTACATTTAATATAATAATTATCATTTAAAATATTAAAAAGAAAATAATCATTATAATTTACAGAATGGTAAATAATTCTAATAATATTAAATAATAATAATAATAATCTTTATTCATGTATTATAATAATAGCACTAATTACATTTAATATAATAATTATCATTTAAAATATTAAAAAGAAAATAATCATTATAATTTACAGAATGGTAAATAATTCTAATAATATTATTAATAATAATAATAATCTTTATTCATGTTTTATAATAATAGCACTAATTATAAATGATTGAATATAATAATCATCATTTAAAATGTTTAAATAAATCTAATAATAAATAGTAGTAAAAAGATCATATTTATTGAACTAATAATAATTTTAAATAATTATCATATATTTGTATTATTTAAACAATTGTTAAATAATTCTAATTCAAATAATAATTTTTATTACTACAATTATAATTTTATAATTATTATATAATAATAATAATGCATAATTACTAGTAATTATAATAATATTTCAATTATTTTATTATTATTATTTAAAAATAATGTTTTAAAGAATGTTAAATATCATATTTAGTCAAATAATAAGAATAAATAAATATTTATTTGTATTTAAATAATGGTTAAATAATTATAGTAATACCAATAAAAACTTTACAAATATCAAATTTCTCAAAATAATAATAATTCTAAATAATAGCTATTATTTAAAATATTTATTTGTAATAGTTATTTCATAAGTTATTCTAATAAATCACAGAAAATCTGCGAAGTACAAAACCATGAAAAAAGGACAGAACTCTTACATTATATACACACAACAATAAACAATAAATCACAACTTTGCAACACTGAAACTAAACTAAAGTTGAACTGAGTTGAATAATGCAAGTCTTCTGTAGAGCTGCTTTACAGCTGAGTTTGACTGATACATAATCGATTAATTTACAATCAATAACAGTTATTTTCCTTTTTATTAATGCTCTGAGAGCATCTGTGTTGAACAAAGCGCTACAGAAATAAATATGGCAAAGATTGCTAAACGTTCTTTGAATGTTTTCTTTCCTTTTCTCTCTTTCTTTATTTAAACCTATAACTAGGATTGCCTGGTGTTTTCTCTTCTTCATCTGAATTAATGTATGCTTGTATATGTAGATATCTGCATATCTATATTATTTATAGTATATTAATATATTTACGTTATTGTTACTTTCTGTTTGACCTATAAGATGAACCAAATAAAAGCACAAAACAATTATTTGAATGGATTCCTTTGCTTTTTGTACTTAGTTTTTAATATATATATATTATTATATATATATACACTTTTTTTTCAAAACTTCACACACAAATCCAATAATTGCACACACAAAATGCAAAATGCCTCACATCTCTAAATATCACAAACACATCTTAAAAGCAAGCATTTGCAAACACCTTTGCCATAATATGAATCCCTGTTAGATTTGTGTGTGTTACAGAGAGAACTGTGTTGTGTTTTATGAAATTGAAAACTGATAATTAGTGTCTTGTTTTGTAGATTTGGTGTGTTTCTGCTGTTTGAGTGACAGCTTTCAGAAACTGTGTGGCAAGGAAAGATTGTGTGTGCAAGCAGTTGAGAAAAAAATCTGTGATATCCACCAAAAGCCAAACAAACCGAGCCTCCTCACCTTCGTTCCTGAAGCTCCTGACGATGTTGGCCGACGGCGCGGCGCTGCGGTCGTTGTTGAAGCGGTTGTACAGTTCCAGCATGTACTCGGGGGGTTCGGCGCGGGGCCTCGGCCGGGGTCCCTGGTCCGTCCAGTTCAACGCCTGCAGAAGCTGACCCAGAACCTCCTGCATGTCCACTTCATCCCCAACACCTGAAGCGGAGCGGCGCTCCTCGGGAGGAGGAACCGGGCCACAGCGACCCGAGGACAGCAGGAGAACGCAGAGGCTCAGAACCCAAACGCACCCGGCTCCAGAGAACCCAGAAACAGACATGACTGCGCTGAGGCGAAGGATGATGTGTAATATCAGGAGGGTTTGGGACACCTGCGCAGGTCCGTCCGTCTGTCTTTGGCCTGACAGCTCGATGTGCTGCGAGAGGAAAAACAGCCTTGTCCTTGTGGATCTTGTGATCGAGTGTGGAGGGCAGGACTACGGTGTCGACCCGCTTGTGCTGACAAGTTTGGAGATGTTGCCACTTGGTCTGTGGGCCTTTCATAGTGCGTCCGGGTTCCTCACACTTCCTGTATCTTCTTTCCATGCATGCCTTTCTCAGACGTCCAGCTATAACTTATGCGCTTGGTACGTTCACATTTACATTGAGCAGACGTACAGAAAGCGCTTTAGCTTCACCGTTGCGATCAAAGGATGGCTAACACGTTATTAAAAACAAGAAAAGTGATTTCGGTACAAATGCACTCGTAAAAACAAAGGTGATTTAAAAGCTTCTTCACAGTGATGCCATAGAAGAACCATTTTTGGTTCCACAAACCCTTTTTATAATCTGAAGAACCTTCTTTCGCCACGAAGTAGCTTTTGTGAAACGGGTTCTTCAGATGTTAAAAGTTCTTTATGGAAGCATTCAGACAAAAAGGTTATTTGTGGCATCGTAAAGCAGCTTTATTTTTAAGAGTGTGCTAATAGAAACCGTGCGTGGTACAAACACAGTTAAATGTAGTTCAGGCCGAAACTGGGTTATTTTAATTAAAACGAAAGCCATAAAAAATATCCATTTTTATTATTTAAAATTAAACTTTAAAATAAAATATAAAAAAATCTTAAAACGCATTTTTTTTCAGTTAATTGCATAACTGACATTTCTCATTTCCATTTAGTTTAAAGGATAGTTCACCCCAAAATTAAAATTCTGTTTTTAATTACTCCCCCCTCATATCGTTCCAAACCCGTAAGACCTTCGTTCATCTTCAGAACACAAATTACACAAGCAATATTCAATTCGATTAAACGTAAGACACAGAATTTTTTTTTTATTTATTGATGAAAAATATATAAATCTGTTTTACTGTGCATTTAAAACACATTCAGATTAATGGTCTGATCTGATAAAATATGAATAAATGCATTAAAATATGATTTCAAATATTATTACATTTAAAATAATACACAAATATTAGTTTAAGTAAAAACGGTGTAATCCAAGCGAATGGAAATTTTACATGCAATTAAATCGTGAATTTAGGCCTGAATATTAGAGATGATTTTCCAGCTGTATTACTGCTCATACACTAGGTGTCAGTGTAAAGTAATCCAGGCGAAGTGTAACAGGTCTGCTGTTAATAGCACTATCAGTGTGATGAGGTGATGTGTGTTCAAGCATCGCTCTGAAAGAGGGATAATTAAGGGCTGGATTGCTGTGATTGGGAAATCATAACCAGCTCGCACATTAATACAGGTTTCCTGATGCTTGATTAAGCTTCCCTGCAGGTGGCTGATGGCAGCATTTAATGTGTTTCTGTTGATTATTTCTATACATTCAGCACCAGTGACACATGTACGGGCTCATGAAGTGATAATGCAGTGGTTTTAAGATTTACAGCACAATGGAAGAACAGTGATGTCGAGTTTTAACCGCATGATTGACAGCGAAACATGGATGACATTAGCAAAGCCTTCATTCAGACTCCAGCTGTGCTGTTCATCAGAGATTCACTAACATCAGGCTATAGATAGAGACAGCACCGCTGGGAAGAAATGTACTGTTATATAGGAATATTGCACAAAACAAATGGATTTACTTGCGCTGATGTTACTCCAGGCTTTCTGCGCTTTTGTTGGAAAGGAGACACTTTTAAGAGACTCTTCAATGCACTACAGTTTACTTGAATGTACACAAAAAAAATGTAATCCAAAATGAAATTTATATTCATTTATAATTTAAAAAAGTATTTGTTTGAACATTTTCCATGCATTTGGATTTCATAGTTTTAACAAACTATTAAATTGTGATGCATTTTCATAAGTCATGAAAAAAAAAATCATGGCATAATTTATTATTACTATTAGCATCTATGGATTTTAATTTACAGGTTTTATAAAGGTTAATTTAAGGCTTTCTAAAGAAAGTTAAAAATAAGGAATACATTGAATGGAACATAATCCATCAACATTGACTCTACAAATGTCTTATTTGAAAATACAACAGATCTGTTACTTTTTAGTTCATTTCTCACACACACACACACACACACACACACACACACCAGTGGAGTCAGAATTGATAATGAACGTGGTTTTGCGCAGCGTTGCCAGATTGGGCGAGTTCAATCTGGCGGTTTTGAATTTGATTGTACAGGTAAATATTGGCTTGGACGGTGGACAAAATTTGGGCTGGATTGGGGTCAGTTTGGCGGTTTTCAAACATATAAATTAGATAGGCTAATTGGTTAACATACAAGCCAATGTGTGCATATACTGCATCCAATCAGTCATCACGACGTTACTAAACACACACACACACACACTGCAAACATGACTGGTGCTGATGTTGACGTAGCGGCCACACTTTTAGCCAATCACGATCAGCAGACAGACGTGATGATTCACGAGTGATTAGTTTTTAGCATGATAACGGATCTGATTTTGAATGTATAACTGTATGAGTGATGATCATAATGCTTAAGTTACATGGTAAACAGTAGAGTGTTTTAACTCTCAAAATGTGAATTAGGCCTACACTTGTTGAGGGATAGATGACGAGAAGGAACTCCGAAATCAGAGCACAGTTAAATGATTTAATCAAAATCTATTCATATACGATCCTGTCTTTTATCTTTTAAACTGTCCAGATCCTTGAAAGCTGCTGGTTAGTTTTGACTGTGCAAAGTTCGGTATTATGTTCAATATGAACTTAACAACAAAAAGACTTCCTCTAGTTATGTGAAATAGAGAGCGACACGAAGGTAAGCGCATTATTGTTGTTATTTTTCTATTGTTGGATTATCATACAGTATGCATTAATGAATGAGACAGTTTTGACTGTCATGGTGTGTGCATAAAGCAGTCTGAAATACCTAATACCGTTATTTATCCTGATCGCTTATATTGGGCAATTTTTGGATTTAAATTCTGACATTGGAAATGATGCTTGTGTTTTTTCGAGGGTCTCGGTTAATTTCTTGATTGCTGTTTTGACAGTGTCTGCTTGCATATTTAAATCATATTTGGTAACATCTTTAATGTATTTGCCCCAAATTGATCCATGCATGGGAAATGTATCTAGAATTATATTTATAGCCTATTATTTTGTCATCTTTATTTTGTTATAATAGGTTAAAAAATGGCTCATCAACATTATTTTGACAATTAAAATTTATCCTATCTGGCAACTAGCGTTTCCCAAAAGCATCGTTAGCCAACTATGGTTGAAAGTTCCATCGTTACAGCATAGTTCAACGATTCGGTGTTTCCCGAAACCATAGTTCAAACAAACGCTCGCAATCAGCGTCACAAACTTGTATGGTTTGAACGACAGCTCTCCATCTGTGGTTAGAAACAGTTTCTTGTTCGTAAGATATATGGGCTTAAATAAACATGCTCTTGGGCACAACAAGCAAGCTTACATGCAGTACTATCTGTATCTTCCATTACATCTAAATATAAAGCATGTATGTATATAAAGCATGCAATATGTCTGCTGACATTCGGTCCTGTAAATGTCCTTCAACTATGAAATAATCATCAGAAAATCTAGTTCTTACACAGTTTACTGAACCTTTAGACAAAATATATATATGCAGTTTTCATGTTGAGTATCAGTGTGCATTTGGTTCATACTCATATTTGTCATAGAAATAATTGCAACCGTTGCAGTGAAACTAAATGAAGGAACACAGAACTCATAATTACATCAATCAGTGTTTTAAATCTTAAAGGCTCGGCTGTTTTGCGTGGTTGTGACCGCATGGGTTTATTTTAATACTCCACATGCCGTGGGCCGCAGAGACAAAGAGCGAAAAGGTTGGAAGCAAACGGTGGCAGACTATTATTCCCCTCACATACAGAGAAATGAGTCACTTACATGAGGGACAATAAGCCATTGTGTGCTGATGGCAGAAGACATTTATCCCCTATATGACATTACACACATCTACTAAACATGATATAAACATCGAACAACCCCCACAGACCATTACGACACAAAATCAAAGACAAACACAGACACTATACTAACTCTCTAAAACACTATATTATGGTTTAGTAACCAAACATATTTCTGCAGTTACATATTTTCAATTATTTATTTAAACTTACAATGCATCAGACAATTTTTCATTTCAGTAAAAGCAATTTACAAGTGCACATATAAATCACACTGAGTGTGAAGAATCTACCTCTTTCTCTACTATCATGAAATAATTCAGTGTTAAAGACCGTGTCTATTAACACAATGCATGTTTATACATTTGCAACATATTTAGAGGCAAATATTTTTGCTTTTTATTAACTATTATTATCTACCCCAACAGTTGGCAGTTACGTATAGAGATACGGCACTACAGATGCTGACATAAAGACAGTAGAGAAAACCGTAAGAGGGCACACCAAAATATCAATACTCATTCATATTGAAGCAATAGTTCACCCAAAAATGAAAAGTTGCTGAAAATAATCTCACCCTCATGCGATCCAAGTAACGTAGATGTAGATGAGTTTGTTTCTTCAGTAGATTTGTGTAGAGAAAGTGTAGCAATTCATCAGTGCCTCAGCAATGGCTGCTCTGCAGTGAATGGGTGCCGTCAGAATGAGAGTCCAAACAGCTGATAAAAACATCACAATACTCCACACCAGTCCATCAGTTAACATCTTAAGATGAAACCAATCCATCAAGACATTTTTTACTTCAAACTGGCTAAAATACGAGTCCATAATCCATAATAATGCTTGCTGCAGTGAAAAAGTGTTCTGGTCTGAATCAGGAGAGAAATCTGCACAGATCAAGCAGCGTTTACAAGACAAAACAGCTCTAAACAAATATGTGGCTGTTAAAAACGTCCTAATGCTGGATTTGTTTAATCTTTTGTCTTCTCCAGATGTTAACTGATGGACTGGAGTGCTGTGGATTATTGTGATGTTTTTATCAGACTCTCATTCTGACGGCACCCATTCACTGCAGAGCATCCATTGCTGAGACACATTTCTACAAACCTGATGAAGAAACTAACTCATCCTAATCTCGACATTTTCGGTGAGCACATTTTCAGTAAATTTTTATTTTTGGATGAAGTATTCCTTTAAGATCAAAGCAAGAACTTGGATCAGGATTATTCCTCAGTTAAAGGTCTCTCATCTAAATTGTCAGTCTAGTAGGTCGGTAGCACAACAGCAAGACAAACAACATCTAAAAATAAAAGCGTTCACGTCAGCGACCTGCAGAATATTACACCACTGAAAGCACTGCAAGACCCAAAGACACACACCGTATAAGAAAACTTCAAAACAGGCTGAAAAACCTTATGAAAATGTCAGTTTCACTCAGATTAATGCCACATTGTGTTTCATGATAAATGACTGACTTCATGTCCCATGTCACAGTAATATAAATATAAAATCACTCATATTTGAAATTCTTCTGCATATAAATCAATCTTACTTTTTTTTTAGCTCATTCTGCAAATGAAAATAGAAAATAGTATGAAACGACTCATTTAGTTTTATAATGTGACATGTATTTAGGTCAGAAACAGAACAAAAAGTCTTTGATTTGATGTTATCCATCAGGATTTGATTAGACTGAAAAAGTGGCCGTTATATACTGAGGTTTGGGGTCAGTTAACAAAACACCATCGGATGAATTGATGTCAGTGAAAAGGAAACGCTATTAAATTGATGAAACATTATGAAGACAAACATTTGTTCTTTATAAGAGAGTCACTGACGAGAAAGACCAGGAACGTGAATTAAGAAAGTAAATGTTGACTCTACAAAGTATGCTGCTTTACGTTTACAGACACCACAAGTTATTCGTTTCAGCTAAATACTAAAACACATCTGAGGTTCAAGCGGCTCTGAGGACATTCGATTTTCATCTTCAATACTCCAGGTACGTAATTTTCCGTCATAATCTTGCTGGTCAAGAACAGAACTTCATCTCTCGTGGGAAATAATGTCTTTCTGCTGTGAGAGAGGCTCACGGTGCTGTAATTTGCTGCAGGTGTATGTTATTTTCCAGTCATTATGCTTCCGTTTGTCAATAGCTCTATTGTTTTTCTATAGAGAGGGAGAGCAATTACTTTCACTCGTTAAATGTCAGCTTCCTCCGTTAGGCAAAGTTTCCAGGCAGATGTTACTTAGAATCTGACACAAAGACAATCATTTAGAGTTATTAAGGAATATCATTTATCATGTTCATCTTGTGCACTCTTCTCTATTTTCACATTCAGGATAAGTTCATAAAACGGTGTAAATCTGAGAGCTTTATTCTGGTTAGTTTTGTCTGCAGTATTGCAAAATAACTGCTTCTCAAACGACCGCTGAACAATGAGGGTACTTAGTTTATCAAACACAGAACTGTAGAAAATTAGCACCGAATTTGTGCAATATTTACAAATCACAATATGCAAGATTACGAATGTCAAATTAAATGCGATGATGAATTAGGTCAGGTTATTTCACTGAAGATCGTCAGATATGACATTACTGTGTAATGAAAGTAAGTTTTTATATATATATTTTTTAAATAAACTAATAATTTTATTCAGCAAGGATGCAGTAAAGACATTTATAATATTACAGTAGATTTCTATTTCATATAAACGCTGATCTTCTAAACTCTCTATTCATCTGTGAATCCTGAAAAATTAAAATGTATCACAGTTTTCACAAAAGTATTGTGCAGAATGACTGTTTTCAACATTAATAATCAGAAATGTTTCTTGAAGCAGCAAATCAGCATATTATTATGATTTCTGAAGATCATGTGACACTGAAGACTGGAGTAATGATGCTGATAATACAGCTGCGCATCACAGAAATAAATGACATTTTAACAGATATTCACATAGAGAACACATTGTAATAATATTTCACGATTTCACTATTATTTATTAAATAAATGCAGCCTTGGTGAGCAGAAGAGACTTTCAAAAATATAAATAAATAGAAATGTATAACCTGATTGTACTGTAAGTCACTTTGGATAAAAGCGTCTGCTAAATGCATAAATGTAAATTGATAGCAACAGTAACAAAGGAGGGCGAGTCTTTGCGAACGGCCAATTGATTGTCATCTTGTTTATTACTAGGAATAGGGCCCTATGAAATCGGTTTTATTTTTTTTACAAAGTCCCGTTGTTTTTGTTTTAATTTTTCTGGATTCCATTTTTTTCCATTTGAATTTTTCTGGACTTTTTTAAATGGTTAAATTAAATTGTTTTAATCAAAAAGCATGTCTAATTGATAAAAATCATACAAATTATACAATCTCACATCAATTTACAAAAAGTTTAACATGTTAAGGGCCCTATGAAATGTTTAATTTTTTTCCTCACTATGTTTTATTGCTACCAAATTCTGTGTTTTAACATTTCTAATTATTTGAATGCATAAAAAAACTATTCAAATTGATTCTTACAATAACCTTATGATTTCTTTTCCCCTCAGAATTGATGTGCTGCAGGCTTATTGCCTTACTGAGGTTGATGAGATTAACCCCTTAGGTATCGAAACTTGGTACCGAACGACAAGGCGTTTTTCAATACTTGATGGTATCGAGGAATTTCAGTCGGTGCCTAAAAAGTATCGAACACTATACCCAGCCATATTCATGTATTTATGTCCCATTTAATGAGACGGCAGCGGCTGAAATCACCACAAGCATCATGCACACTTCATTCATGAAGAGATGCACAGAACATAAAGAGTTCTTAGTTCAGTTTTTCCTTCCGCTAATATAGCTCTTTATAGTTATATATCTTGGTGTGAACGGGGCTTAAAGATTTACAGATACTGGTCCATATATCGATTTAAATGTAATGACCTACTTTTGATTAATTCAAAGTTTGACAAAAACTGTGACATTCTGGCATTGTACAATAAATTACATTTTTATGACTGGATACGCCTTTTCCGCACTGCAGAAATCATTCAACCCTATTTGAAGCTACTTCGGAACAATTTGTATTATATAAAGCACTACAGAAATAAATGTGGATAAGAAATTGAGAACTGAAAACAGAAGCTTGTCAAATCTCAGCTGATTAATCAGGATGGTTGACACGCATCAGTCTACGGTGGTTTCAATGCTCCCAGGCGTTGTATATTTTCCCTCCTGCTGAAGACACCTTCTCAATCTCTTCAAAGATAATTTCCCTTTTTATAGACATGCTGCTGTTTCCCCCTTCGGCCGAAGAGCCCTTGGTGTCCATCGACACCCTCTGGTGCTCCAGCTCCAGGCGAACGCCTCCCGTCAGGTCGCTTTCTGTGAAGATCCGGTTCGTTCTCGAGCCCAGGCGGCGCAGGTGGCCGCTAACAGCCGTATTCAAAGGGCTGCCAGCTCTGGGCTGTTTGATGCAGAATATCGTCTTTTTGTGGGCCCAGCAACAATCCTGATGCTGACACGCGGCCTGGAAGCCTCTCTTGAAGTTCTCATTGAAGTAGCCGTAGATAATGGGGTTGACGCTGGAATTGGAGAAGGCCAGCCAGTGCGAGAGAGGGAATATGTAGCTGGTCAGGAGCTCCAGATTGTCCTCGTCTGGACGGGCGTAATCGGTCAGCAGCATGAGCGTCCACAGCGGCAGCCAGGACAGCATGAAGAGCAGAGCCACCACAATCAGCATCTTTATCACTCGGATCTTTCTTTGAGACGCGGGACATTTGCCGTGCGCGGGAACATTGGGCTGCTCGGCGCTGGCCAGGATGGCGGTGGCGTACAGCTTTGTGCCGATCCGGCCGTACATGAGAATGATGAGCACCAGGGGAATGATGTATATGTGTACGAACAGGACGGTGGTGTACACTTTCCTCATCTCCGGGTCGGGCCAGGTCTCGTAGCAGGAGTACAGCGGGTATGTGCTGTTGTCACTGTGAACCATGAAATGCCCTTTTTCTTGATCGACGGTCAACATTAACACCGAGGGAAACATTATGGTGAGAGCGAGCACCCATATCGCCCCGATTGACACCTTTGCGACAAAGAGCGTAAGTTTGGGCTTGAATGGGTAAACGGTGCAGCGAAACCTGGGTTTCAGAGGAGGAGAAAACACAAGTTATGGTTTACTAAAGATCTTAAAATGTGTTTAAATTAGAAAAAAGCTGCTTTTTTAAAATGGTGATAAGCAGGGTGCGATTTGTGAAAAAAGCAAAGGGGGGGGGGGGGGGGTTTGGGGTGCTTTTTGAAAACTTTTTTTTTCTCTCCAGGGTTATAGCCTAAGCCAATGTAAGTGTAATTTGTTAACAACGCATATCATAAACCCATTCAGAACGGGACTTCAAAGTGCGTTTCACTAATCATTTTATCCGCGCCGGGGATCAAAATAATTCAGCAGAGGCAGGGATGCATAGAAAGTTATTAAACTTAAATGTGACCCTGGACCACAAAACAAGTCTTAAGTGTCAGTTTTTCGAAATTGAGTTTTATACATCATCTGAAATTATCTTTCCATTGATGTATAGTTGTTTAGTGTAGCACAATATTTGGACGATATACAACTATGGTGAGTTGATAAATTTGGAATTGACTTCAAGTTTTTAGTTCAACATGTTCGAGAACATACGTCCCAAACGTTATGTGATTTTAGCAAGGATATTACTAACTTAAAAATTTGATTATTTACGGGAAGAATTTACAAAATATCTTTATTACCAGGATCTCGTTTTTGCACTCAAAAAGAAAAATCAATGATTTTGACCCATATAATGTATTTTTGGTACAAATATACCCATGCTACTTAAGTGTAGGGTCACAAATAGTATGAATTAGCAGCCAGTCTTGCTAGCATTAAGCCAAATAAGCCCCTGGCACAGACGGGCTATTGGGATTCCCCTGCTCTATATGTCTCTGTATAGACTGAATGAATAATTTTGTATTGGCTATTTATTTATTTTTTATTCCCAGTGAATAGGAGTTAAACTCCCTCCCGGGTGACAACTCCAATAATAAACCATGCAAAATACTAAAAAATTAAATACAAATAATAATAATACAAATATTGCCAAGTAACGTTGCAAATAACAATAAAATCAGAGAAGGACTTTAACTAAGCGACACAAGTATACGGAAAACAAAGGTATTGTTTCTTACTTTTTCATGATGTTTGATATTATTTAAAATGTTATATACATTTTTATAAACCTTTTTTTATTTACCACTTGTTAACAATACCGTCTTCAACATCGTCTATGACCAGCTATGTTTTTAGTGGACTTTCAAAATTTGCTTTGCTTGAGAATGCATGTAAATATACAGTTATGATGTTTTTTCCATATGATTTCGTCGATTTAGTTTTGCATCAAACACAATGTAATTTTCGGCAATCGAGATCTGGCAGCAACAGTGCATTTCTCCACTTGGGCGAGCGCTTCATGGACAGCTTACCTTGCGCATGAAATCAGCCGTATAGCAGCTGAGAACGCGCTGACGAGTCATAACAACAGAGCGGAGAAAGCTGCGGAGAAACCGCTCGCCGGGAAGCTCCCGTCACTGATGTAGATTTACAGAAAATTATCGTTGTTTGTCAAATAAATAACTTTACATACTCATTCCTAACATTTTATTAAGCTGTAATTCACATCTCAAATGACAAGGGATCAACTTATAATCATATTTATATTAATTAGCCCGTGAACTCATTCTCTCAGATGGCCTGGGTATGCGGCGCATTCGGTGTGTGTACGTGTGTGTGTGTGTCCGCGTACGTGTATATGTGTGTGTGTGTGTGTGTGTGTGTGTGCGTGCGTGTGTGTGTGTTTGTGTATGTGTGTGTGCGTGCCAAATATAGATACATGTCAGACCTAAAATGATATTTTAATGAATTAAACTTAACATAAATGTGAGCATATATAATTATGTTTCACTTATATTTCATACATCTTGAGGATATTTGGTGATAATTAATCGATGAAAATTGTACAATAACTTACTTTTATAAATAAAATAATTATCTTTCTCTATCATTTACTGATGAATGAACTCTGTCATCAGTTTCAGTTCATTTTTGTCTATATATATATTTGTACGTATGTAAAAGGGTTAAAGCTTTGCACGGCATCTAAACATTGAAATATTTCAGCATCTCTCCAAACATGTTAATTACACTGACCTGCAAGTACTGCTGAGCTCACCCTTTACAGTTCTCATCTAATGTTTTCAGCACATATCAGAAACAGCATCATGTAAGAGCCGTCATAATGACCAGCAGTTCACCGCTGCGTTTCGTGACTTTAAACCTCAATCAGCTCTAACAATGTGCTAATTAGTGCTTCCAGCGGAGCTGCACACAACTGACACAATACCGCTGCTCTATTGTTTCCTTCTCAAACATGTGCTTGTTCAATGCTTATTTAATCATCAAAATAATAAACACTTACCTGTCCACAGCAATGGCGACTAATGTGAAAACAGAGGCACAGACAGACGTTCCTTGCACCAGACCACTCAGTTTGCATATCGTGTTGCTGAAAGGCCAACCTGACAACGACAGAAACATGATCACATTGAATCTAGAAATTCAGTTTAATACAGCTAGAGAAAGTCTGATGACAAACGTTGACTCAAAGCCATAGCCAGACATAATGATCGGACATGTTCTACACTTGGCAAACACCTTAGTAGCAACAGTGAATTTCACACAGGTAAATATTGTTGCATATCAAAAACTAGATTTCCACACCTGTGATGAGGTTGTCCACTAGCGTCGTGGGAATGCAGAAGATGCCGACCAGCAGGTCGCTGACGGCCAGATTCAGGATGAAGATGTTGGTGACGGTTCTCATGTGCCGGTTCCTCAGGACTATCACACAGACCAGACCGTTTCCCATCAGGCACAGCAGGAAGATGAAGAGATACGCCAGCGTGAAGAGCGCGGCCGTCGGCAGCGAGTGCTGGTAATAAGGAAACAGAACGATGCCCCCTACTGTGCTGGAGTTTGTGCTGTTGGTCTGGTTGGAGCAGGTGACTAGATCTGAGGAGATGTAGACGGAGGCGGCATCCCATAATCCCTCAGAACCCTCCATGGATGCAGCAAGCTGGAAACAAAAAAAAAACTAAATAATTTTATTCAGTTTTAGCGCTAATACTTTTGGAAGACCGTTTCTGCTAATGCAGTGGTTCTCAAACTTTTTACACCAAGTACCACCTCAGAAAATATTTGGCTTTCCAAGTACCAACATTATGACCAACATTAAAATGCAGTATAAATGGCTGCCCACTCCTCCGGGTGTGTGTTCACGGTGTGTGTGTGTGTGTGTGTGTGTGTGTGTGTTCACTGCTGTGTGTGTGTGTGCACTTTGGATGGGTTAAATGCAGAGCACAAATTCCGAGTATGTCACGTCACTTTCACTTTCAGTAGCACTATACACAGTAATTTTTTTTTTTTTTTTAAACGAGTCAGTTTTAATCCTTATAAGAATATTTATTATTGTCAGCCTCTTAAAATATAGTAAATACACAGTTTGAACACGAACACTGCACCGTGCTTACTTCCACGTAATTATTACATTCAAATATATTGTACCTAAAAGTGAAATAAAAACTGTACTGTACTTAAATGTTAAAAAACTGTACTTAAATAAAGATTAAATGAAAATGTATCATACTTAACATTTAAGTACAGTAACTTAGTTTTTATTTAACTTTAAGTAGCTACAATACATTGTCATTTAATCTTTAAGCACAGTACAGTTTTTATTTCACTTTTAAATAAAAAAGTACTTGATTAAAAAAAACACAGGCTGTATATGTAGCTGTAAGTAACAACAATCAGGCCACGTGTCCACCAAAGCCAGCTGAAAACACCCAGGTGTGAGCGCTTGAGTTCGAGACGGTTGCTATGATATGGAATATCCGCTGAAGTAATATGGCAGACGCATCGCGAATTAAATGTTTCTCCAAGCATTATTTTTCATAACAATATTATTGTACTCCGGCAATTCCATCTGGTAAAGACATAAATACTCAGAGACAAGCAATATTAACTTCTCCATTGCTGTTCAGTCGTAGTACAAGCAGGGTGTGACGGTATTAGTCCCGCCCCTCCTCCACTGTGATTGGTTAGCTGACTAAAAAGTGACAGTGATGAATGCTAACATTCTTAAATTCTCGGTGCCAAGAAGAAAACGCCCGAGTGCTCAGCATGAAAAAGACGCTCCCATTTAAAACAATAAAAATAAATCGCTTTGGTGGACATGCGGCCTGATTTATATTTAATTCTGAGATTCCTCTGCGTACCACTAGTGGTACGCGTACCACACTTTGAGAACCGCTGTGCTAATGAATAAACTACGTTTTGTGATTTTTTCTTAGCTCACGTGTTGGGCTTTGTTTCTCTCTGTGGGAAAAAAATCAGAATCAGAATATTTTTTTTCTTCCTAATCTGTTTTTGTGTTTCTGCCACTTTAATGAAAAAAAAATATATGGAAGCCTGTTTCTACCACAGGATAAAAAAAGGTAAATAAACAAAAGGTAATTGTAACTTTTGGAGGGTTTTTTTTATTCGAAGTTGTTGTTTTTCTGAATTAAGAAAAAAAATTACCTGTGGGGGAAAAACTCATAACTGCAATAAAAAAATTGCTCTTTGCTATTGTTTTTCATTTTATTCCATTGTGGAAACAAGCTTTCATAAATACTACTGACATTTAGCAGCAAAACGCATTGAAATAAAACCCATTTAAAACAAAAATAAAACCTGTTAGAAATATTCGAACCCTGTTGACAGAGCAGCTTTTAAAATCTTTCATATTGTGAAGTGTAAGTGGTTTGCTGAAGTTATTAATTAGAGTTAGAAGACCATTATTGAGAATTAAGATTAAATATGTAAGGAAAACACAGGTCTAATTACACAAATGCTTGTTTTCTTAATCAGTGGTTTAATATGTAGGTTTGAAACATAATAATCAACACAGTCTAACATTACGAGTGTTTATTGCATATTTTCATGTCATCCAAACTAATATGACAATATCACAAACTAAGATTTACTGACAAGTTGTGTTATTTTTCTCATTATTAAAATTTCATTATTATTATTAATAATTATTATAATTATTATTGTGACAAGATATCACTTGTTTATTTGTCATCATAATACAATTCAAGCTATATGGGACAAAACAATATTTTTAATACAACATTTTGCCTCTTTGCCATTTTAGGATTTCTTTACTGATATATTTGCTGAAAAAGCTTGTGACAACATGCCCCAGATCATTTAACAACTGTATAATTAACGTCAATGTATGTTTTTTTTTTCCTCAGGACAAAAAATATGATTTTTTTTTAATAACGAAGTATTAATAGGCAAGACTTGACGGTTATTTCCTATAGAAACTGTGATAAGTTACGTTAAATAAATAAACGCACTAGCTTGCCCCAACTTACAAAACGCACATATCTCTCATCTTTTTTGTTCGTATAGGAATATGAATGTTTAAAACATGTTTATTATCCTTAAGTCTACACCTTTTAACACATTATTAAGCAGTGATCTGTACAAACACAGCGATAACGTTACAGCTCCGGTGGTTCTGACTGAGAGAACTTTACCTCAGGTGCAGAAACTGAGCAATGTAGCTGAAATAGTTAATAACATTTGTGTTTTATCGATTAATCTGAGTCACAAACATCTTACCTTCCTGCCCTTCAGGTGAAAGGGTGAAGTAAAGGCAGAAGCGGAGTAAATTAAGTGTAAAAACAGCTCGGTTACGATCGTGTCCGTCTCTGATCAACTCCGCACTGATTGATTGATTCCCGCGCGCGCGCGCCTGTCTCGCGCCACTGATGTCTGATTCGCGAATCGGTTCATTCGTTTGAACCGAATCACAACCCGTTTGTTAATTACTTGATACTAATATTCAAAACTTGTTTGGGAGAGAAACTGCAAGTCGAGACACGTGTTTGGAGCTATAAAGTGTAATATTTCACACACAATCTGACTTTCAGTCACCAGAATTTAATACAATTAAATTCTCGAATGTGGTTTAAAACGAATAAATGATCTCAGTTTCGTTTTTATATTATGTTTTGTAGATTTATATTAACTGGTAAGACTAAGAGGACGTTTCTGAGTCTGACTGATGACCTGAACAGATCATTTAAATGAATCACTCAAATGAACCGACTCCCTGAAATGAATCGCGCTCACGCGTCACTCACGACCGTTTGTTCTTTAACGTGCTGCAATTAGTGTACTGATTAGACCTGCTGATTAATAATCACTGTCACAGAAATGACTCAAAACAATGACATTAATTAAGGGGTTTCTTATGAATGCTAAAACCAATGTAGTTAGAGCGCGCATTCAATATTTCAAGCTATAGCGTAATTGACTCACATTCATAATTAGGTCGACATACAGTACTAGAGTTACATTAATATGTGTACATTAGTAATACATCAACTAAACACTCAAAAGCCAAGAATAGCTTGGGCTATCAGCTCGCTGTGTGTGAGACGTGAACATTATATTTTCTTACATCTGATGTGTATTAAACCTATTTCAGACTACATAACGCAGATTTATTCTCTGAGAAAATGCATGTCGTGAGGTGTCGTATTTTATGCTCCATGTCATTGCACCAGCTGTTTTTGCTTCTAGCTAAAGATAATAGCTGTTATGATGAAGCACCTGTATGTGGGTGATTCTCAATCAACACCTGTGAAAAATACTACTGCTTTTTTCACCTCATACAGAATCAGAGCATCTCATTTAACCTGCAGTCTGTCTTATTTTACCCATGAAGAATTGGCAAATAAAAAAAGAAATATCTCATTTAAATATAAGCTATTTATTCTGAGCATGCATCTATGCCAGCCTTTGTTTCTTTATCAATTTGTGGGTTTATTGCATAAAAAATAGAGTTCAAATATGAATATCCAAAATAACTGCATACGTAGAAACATGCTGTTTTCTTCCATCAGTAGAGCATTATAATTTCTGTCACATCGTGTGCATCATGCTGATATGTTTATTAAAACTAATCAGCAGTATATAATGTTTAACATATTCATAACTGCAATTATCTAGAGCTATTGCTGTGATAAGTCACTAAACAATATGAAAATGTTTCTGTAAACGGTTTGGATCAGAAAGCATCTGCACAAATATTACCCTAATAAACACCTTTCTCCTCCTATACGCTGTCAGTTTTGAAGACCTTGTTCTTCTTATCTCTCTAAAAATGCTCAGCTTTAATTCCCCAGCTGTGCTCGCTGACATTTTGATGCAGGTTCAGCTCGGATCCCGAAAGGGTTTAAAAACAGCAGGAGAGACTTTTTATAACAGTCTGTTAATCTCAGCAAGAAAGCGAGAGATATGAGCATTTTAAATCAACATTTAGACTCATATTCCCCACCTCTGATGTTATTTGTTTTTAATATCAGCTCTTGATAATATAGGCAGTTATAGCCTTACTCTATCCAAAACACTGTTAAAATCAAATGACTGGTGTGTATATTGTTCTATTCCCTTTATTACTATCATTCATCTTTGTTTAGTTTTATAGCCTATGTGCAGGGTCTCATGGCCACATAATCCAGTGAAAAATCATTCAAGGCAGGACTGTTTGCTTCAGTCAGTGCTGATAAAAAATACATTTTTCAGAGATGACGTCGTTCTCAATCAAATTTCAAACACATGACTGCATTCCCGATCTCATTTTTGACAAATTAGATTTGTTTAAAAATATTATTTAAATTATTTAAATATTTATTCTGTATAATGATCAAGTTGATTTTTTAAATATTATTTTAAGAATAACTATTTTAACATTTGTTCTGTGTTTGACAATAAAGTATATTTAAAATACATATATATATATTATTTTAATAATAATATAAATATTTGAGAATTTGTTCTGCATTTTACAATGTTTCTTTAAAACAAATAGTTAATTTAACAATAATTGAAATATTTTTTCTGTATTTGACAGTTGATTTAATTTTAATAACAATTAAAAACAAAATTCTGTTCGACAATAAGGTTGATTTTATTTTGTTCGGGAACTTCGGGAGCGCGCAGCGCAAATCATTTGATTCAGATCTGAACTTCGGGAGCGCGCAGCGCAAATCATTTGTTTCAGATCTGAACTT
>CM049866.1:982500-995000 GCA_027474115.1 Schizopygopsis malacanthus
GGAACAACTGATTACTGCAATATAAATGTCATGTGCGTACTCGTGCAGTAATAACCCGAAGTATGCTTTGGGTTTAAAGGAACATGGTAAAAAATTAAGAGAGGTAGGAGTAAAACAATTATACTTCAGTGCAAAAAAAAAAAAATGCTTGCAAAAATTCAGCATCGCTCTGGGAAACGTTGTGTTTGCTCTCATCATTTTTGTGATGATAATAATATGAGGTGGTAGAAAAACCCATGTTCCTGTACTTTAGTGAGAGAATGCAAGTTTATTGGGGAAACGCTATAGTTTTGCAAGCGAATGCTGTTTCTTGTGGGAACACAGATGTTTTAGGAGCGAATGTGAATGTTTTGTGAATGCATCTTTTTCAGGACACGAAGTAAGTAATATTAAGATCGGACGCAAAAGCTTTGTGAGAGAATGCAATGCAATATAGTTTTGTGAAAGAACGCAAATGTATCGTAAACTAAAGCAAAGTTTCTCGAAGGAATGCAAACGTTTTAGTTTTGTGAGAAAATACAAAAACCAGAGAACACAAATTGTAAACTAAAGCAAAGTTTTTCTGTGTAATGGAAAAGTTCAGTGAAAGAACGCAAAGTTTCTGCAAATGAAAGTTTTGCAAATGAGTGCAAAGTTTCTCTGAATAATGCGACAAACATTCTGAGAGTGAACGCAAAAGCATTGGACTTTATTTTCCCTCCCATCTCATTTTTATCCATCACCATAACGTCTCATTAAGGGCTCTGTAGATACTAATGAAGGACATTCACTCATTTAGAAGTGAACTAGCAATTTACGGCTCATATGTGTCTCTGGAGCACAAGACGCAGTCATAAGCAGCACAGCTATATTTGTAGCAATAACCAACAATACATTGTATGGGTCAAAATTATACATTTTTCTTTTATGCCAAAAATCATTTGCATATTAAGATCATGTTCCATGATGATATTTAGTAAATTTCCTACCATAAATATATCAAAGTTTAATTTTTGATAAGTAATATGCATTGCTAAGAACTTAATTTGAACAAGTTTAAAGATGATTTTCTCAATATTTAGATTTTTTTGCACCCTCAGATTCCAGATTTTCAAATATTGTCCGATCATAACAAACCATACATCAATGCAAAGATGATTTATTCAGAGTTCGGATGATGTATAAATCTCAACTTGACCTTTAGACTGGTTTTGTGGCCCAGGGTCACACATAAGTGTGCATGTCACTGACCTCCAGCTTGTGCGGTTGCTCATCGCTCCGTCTGCGTCTCCTGTTGTTGGACAGCATCCGGTAGAGCTGTAACTGTTTCTTATATCGGCGCCTGTGGTGCATGTGGACCGGCCGTGTGCGGAGGCTGCGGTGGGACTTTAGGGAGGAGCTGGAGGGTGATG
This sequence comes from Schizopygopsis malacanthus, assembly GCA_027474115.1. Classification (NCBI taxonomy): domain Eukaryota; kingdom Metazoa; phylum Chordata; class Actinopteri; order Cypriniformes; family Cyprinidae; genus Schizopygopsis; species Schizopygopsis malacanthus. The sequence goes on from CM049866.1 coordinate 983,892, forward strand.
GAGACGAGTCTGTCCCGGAGCTACACAGCTGCAGATCTCTGACGGAGCGAGTCATCGGCTTCGGACTATTCGAGTCTTCGGACCGATTACGGAGCATTTCCACTCGCTTCAGTTGCTCTCGGAAGCTTCTGGGCTTCGGCTTCAAAGATCTGGTGAAGTTCAGGATGGGAATCGGCATCTTCCATATCCGGATGGCTCTCCTGATCAGTTTGTGAGCGCGGGTGTTTAAGTAGATGGCGGGATGGGCCGCGCTGATGCTCTTGTGTCGGTGGGGGGTTTGTGGAGCAGACTCCGGCTCCGGTTCATTAGTAGCTGATGATTGAACGTCAGAGGAGCTCATGGATGAGGATGGAGCTTCAGCAGCTCCGGACAACATCGCTGGACAAAAGAAACATGCATGACTCGTTCCCCACCAAACAGGAGTTTTCCAGGTTTTCACTGTTATAGGGGCGCTTTTACGCATCTCCTGAATGAGTCCAGAATCACTCGATCAAAAACACAAGCGAGGAAGACGCAGAAACGAGTGATATCACATGTAAGCTTTTGCATATGAAAAATAATGCGATCATCTGCATATAAATGAAAACTGCCAAATATTACAGAGTGAAATGTGGATCCAGAAAGTGTTAAAGGACTGTGAATCTTTGGAAGAACTTATGGAAACCTACTCCATATTTGTTTTCATAATATTACTGAATATGATCCAGATGTAGTATTTGATAATAAATGTGGTTTTCTCAGCTCTTTGCTCAAAATGTTCAAGTTTTGATAAAAAAATAATGCTTAAAGCTAGAATAATATATATATATATATATATATATTTTTTTTTTGTATATAGGGTCTGATTTTTTATTTTGATGTATTACATGTTCAGATATTAATAATAAAATATTCTGGGGACTATAAATTTTTAGTGAAAATCATCAAAAACGCTGGCGATGAAAGAGTTAACCTCTAATGCGATACTCATTCACATATCAGTGTTTAAAGCTACAAACAGTCCCTGTAAGTTACCTGTCTTGCTTAAAAATTAAGCTTTTAAAAATATATTTTGAATCAGTTTTTATTTAAAATTTTGTTAAAGTTTTACTATTTTTGTAGTGAGTTTTTGCCATTTTTAATATGATTTTAATCTGTCTTTATAGTTTTTATTATTATTTAATTTATTTGAATTATTTCAGTAGCTACTTCATCTAAATGAACATTTGAAATATGTTTCCTTGGCAACTAATTAAAGTAAAATAATGTACTTTTTTTATATTTTATTTTAACAAATCTCCCCAACAGTTGTTTTAAATAAATGTTTATTATAATTATTTGTAATAAATATAACAAATCTTCTTTTGCGGAGCTGATTTACTGTAATAAAAGCATGACTCTACACTTACACAATCTACTCATACTGTAACTTAATATACACTGAAACTGCTCTGAATGTAGATGAACTATGATCTTTATGAAGAGATTCGATCACAGATCATATACAGTTGTAAATGATATAAAGCACGTTAAAAGTGAATGAATATCGAGTCTCTCACACCTGTGGTGTTTCTCTTCTCCGTCTGTGATCGATGATCTTCACTCATTTCTTCTGATCAGCATCTGAAGCTTCAGTGATTCTGTAACCGATGCGATTTCAAAAGACGCTAGAGACTCGGTTCGTTTGAATCGACTCTTTAGATTCGAATCGCTCAGAACGTTCGAACGCACGCACAGCAGCCGAGCGAATCATTCAGCTTGCCACATTCAATGCCACGAAGCAACAATACGTTTATTTGATTTTTATTTCATTTATTATTTTTCTGTTAGATGCATGGACGAAATAGATTTATTAAGAAGAGATCAAACTCTGATGTTTATTTCTCAAGCCATTAAATCACTGATGTTATGAAATAAATTGCGTTAAAATCTCTGATATATTCTCTGATATAGGCTATAATAAGTACAGCTTCTGCTTTTCCAGTCCCTATAACCTATTAATATTCTTAACTATCTTTTTATGCATAAAACTTTAGATACAGAGCTGAAATTGTCTGTGTGATTGGAACGCTATTATACAATTGAGAGACAAAAAATAAGCAATAGAAACAACACAAGATCATATTATGTGACACGGACCACAAAACCAGTCATAGGGGTCAAATTTTCAAAATTGACATGTATATATCATCCGAAAGCTGAATAAGTAATATTTCCATTGATGTATGGTTTGTTATGATGGGATAATATTTGGCTGAGATACAACTATTTGTAAATCTGGAATCTGAGGGTGCAAAAAAAATCTAAATATTGAGAAAATCATCTTTAAAGTTGTTCAAATGAAGTTCTTAGCAATGCATATTACTAATCAAGAATTAAGTTTTGATATATTTACAGTAGGAAATGTACAAAATATCTTCATGGAACATGATCTTAATATCCTAATGATTTTTGGCATAAAAGAAAAATCAATAATTTTGACCCATACAATGTATTGTTGGCTATTGCTACAAATATACCCCAGCGACTCAAGACTGGTTTTGTGCTCCAGGGACACATATGACGTAGGCCTATAATCAGATGTTAAACAATCAATAAATGACTCGTCACATCATCATGATTCTTGAGTTTAACAGTGAAGATTGCCAAAGCAGCAAAGAGTCAAATTCCACTTTCAGACGGATCCCGCTCTCTCTAGCACAGGTCATCGATGTGGACACGAGCAGGTATGATGATATGTTGTATTTCTCTCGTTTCATTCTGTGGTGAATTGTGCTGATAATGTCTAAATGCAGGTCTGAAAGTGGATCTCCAACCTATTAAAATAAAGAGTTCAAGTCAATATTAGATGAAACTCTACACTGTTAATATGTGGTTGATGATACAAAGATGTTCACTGACAAATGAAAAGAAGTTGAAGTGATAATGTGGTTTACCGTGAGCCGGATCAGACCCATGAGTCCAGCGGCTGCGGCGTCCGCTCCACTAAACCCACCGCCGGCCTGCTGGTCCTGATGAAAGGCCTCTTATCATTCACACCCTGAAACACATTCGACATCATGAAGCCATTAAAGCAGCTCTGTCCATCATGCTTTTCCATTTGTGTTCATATTATAGCTCTTCAGAGAGTCATTACTACTATGCAGTACATTTGATCACACAAACATGAAGATGTGCTCCTGACTCTCGGGTCATCCAAGATTAGGATGAGTTTGTTTCTTCATTGCATCACTTGCTCTGCATCTCAGACAAAAGCTGAAGCAAATCCTTCATCAAGACGTATTTACTAAAATCCATAATCCATAATAACTCTTCCTTCAGTGATAAAGTGCATCTACTGTCGTCTCTCATATCAAAATCCAGCCACATATTTGTTTAGAGCTGTTTTGTCTTGTAAATGCTGCTTGATCTGAATATCTCTCTCCTGATTCAGACCAGAACACTTTTTCACTGCAGCAAGCATTATTATGGATTATAGGCTCGTATTTTAGTTAAAAAAACGTCTTAATGCTGGATTTGTTTCATCTTTTGTCTTCTCCAGATGTTAACTGATGGACTGGAGTGCTGTGGATTATTGTGATATTTTTATCAGACTCTCATTCTGACGGCACCCATTCACTGCAGAGCATCCATTGCTGAGACACATTTCTCCAAATCTACTGAAGAAACAAACTCATCCACATCTCAGATGATCTTCGATGATCTGCACATTTGCAGCAAATAACTTTTTTTAAATCAAATTCTTATTTCATTTCCTTGGCATTTGAGCAGTTGTATAGACCTTAATCTGTTATATGATGATCTCGTTTAACATTTTAGGTTTTGGATTATTTTACGGCACTTTCGTCAATGTTGCTTATGTTGCAAGGTTTTTAATGTCACATACACAATCATACAGGGTATAATCAGTAGTGAAATGTAGGTCGGGACATGAATACAAAAAAAAAAAAATAATAATTATAAAATAGAAAATAAAAATTAAGCAATACATGAAACATAACACAAGAGAATATATATATAAATATAGGTAAAGAGAACAAATAATAAAATTGTAAAATAAATGTTTCTAGATAAAAGAACAGTATACTGTGGATAATAAATAAATGAAAAAAACACATGTGCAAGAGAATGTGCAAATAGGTTGTACCGGGTAACACAACATGATCATTGACCTGAAAATGGGTGTGTTTCAGTTTAATAAATTGAGTCGTTCAATGATGTTATGAGATGTGACACTGAGGGGAAACTCCTCCTCAGTCTTTCGTCTGCTGCTCGCTCTGCCTGATCAGAAATGATGGTTACAGTGAGTCAGTAGCTCTGCTTTTCCGTTTGAGGTAGATCTGCAGAGAGGGGAGAGCAGACCCTGAATGCGCCAGCAACACACATCACTGTAGAGCATTAGTCCTGGTTTGTGCATTATACCACACTGAGATGCACTGAGTCACACACATGGCCACTGAATAGAAAGTTTTCAGGATAGCATGGTATTTCCTCAGCTGTCACAGGTGGTACAGTCTTTGCCTGGCTTTCTTGACACTGTGTTTGGATGTGTGCAGTCCAAGTCAGGTCCTCGGCACATTACACCGAGGTACTTGAAGCTGCTCACCCTCTCCACAGGGGTCACACTGATCATAAGAGGAGTGTAAGGCCGCTGCTGTCTCTTCCTGAAGTCTACAACAGCTCTTTGGTTTTGCTCACGTTCAGAGAGACAGTTGTCCTGGCACCATGATGTAACACGCACGCACGCACAGCACAGTACACCACATCACACACACAACACAGACACACAGACACACACGCACACACACACACACACACACACACACACACACACACACACACGGCATTACACTGCACACACACACACACACACATCACGGCATGCACATTACAACACACACGACATCATCACACACACACACACAGACACACACACACGCGCACACACACACACACACACACACACCACATCACACACACATAACTGCATTAGTGCATTAAATACACACACACCACACGTGTGTTTCTGTCAATTGTGGGAAACTACTTTGAAGCATTTACTATTTTGTATCATTTTTCCCCCTCATGTCAAAAATGTCAGGTTTTACTTTCCTTGTGGGGACATTTTGTCCTTACTATGTATGTAGCATAAACAGCCACACACACACACCACACCACATCACTCACACACACACACACACACACACACACACACACACACACACGCATGCACGCACATCACACACGCACGCACACACACACCACGCATACACACACACACACACACACACGTACGCACGCACGCACGCACACACACACACACACCACATCACACACATCACTGCATTAGTGCATTAAATACTGCAATTAAATACACACAACACACAAACAAACACACACACACTTAATTCTAACTAATAATTAGTTATTATTAATTAGAGTTATTACTAATGATCTTCTAATTCTAACACTAAAGCTTGCATAACAAAGGAAGGCACGGCACGTCTGTCATTCTCATGAATGCAAGCAGCAGGAGTCAGTGACCTTGATTCTTCTCCATTAAGGGCAGTGTGATGTCATCGCTCCCTTGCTTGGCGTTCCTCTCTTTTCTGGCCAGTCCAGAGACGGCTGGCTGAAACACATGATCGATATTCATCATCAGCACAGTGCTTTCTGAAATTCATTAAACACGCATCGATCCGTCCGTCTTTAACTGCTGTTACCTTGAAGTGTGTTTTGCTCCAGCCGGCCTTACACAGCGTGTGTCGCAGATCCTTATAGGCCCAAACCGTCTGCAGGACGTGTGACGCGGCTTTGGTCTCGCGCACCGATTGGCTGATCAACAAGATCAACAAGACAGAAAACATCCGGATCAGACCAAAACTACAGCTTTACATCTACTGTCTAGGGTTCATCTCTATGGGAGAAGATTTGTGGATCTTACCACATTGCTATAGCATAGGGTGTTCTGGGTGGTTGCTATGGGGTTGCTAAGGTGTTCTGAGTGGATTTTACCACATTGCTTTGCAGGGTGTTTTGGGTGGTTGCTATGGGGTTGCTAAGGAGTTCTGAGTGGGTTTTTCCCACATTGTAATGGCATATGGTGTTCTGGGTGGTTGCTATGGTGTTGCTAAGGTAGTCTGAGTGGATTTGACCATGTTGCTAAGGCCTAGGGTGTTTTGGGTGGTTGCTATGGGGTTGCTAAGGTGTTCTAAGTGTATTTGACCAGGTTGCTAAGGCATAGGGTGTTTTGGGTGGTTGCTATGGGGTTGCTAAGGAGTTCTGAGTGGATTTTACCATGTTGCTATGGCATAGGGTGTTCTGGGTGGTTGCTATGGGGTTGCTAAGGTGTTCTGAGTGGATTTGACCATGTTGCTAAGGCATAGGGTGTTCTGGGTGGTTGCTATGGGGTTGCTAAGGTGTTCTGAGTGGATTTGACCATGTTGCTAAGGTGTTCTGAGTGGATTTGACCCCGTTGCTAAGGCATAGGGTGTTCTGGGTGGTTGCTATGGGGTTGCTAAGGTGTTCTGAGTGGGGTTTTCCCACATTGTAATGGCATATGGTGTTCTGGGTGGTTGCTATGGTGTTGCTAAGGTAGTTCTGAGTGGATTTGACCATGTTGCTAAGGCATAGGGTGTTTTGGGTGGTTGCTATGGGGTTGCTAAGGTGTTCTGAGTGGATTTTACCATGTTGCTATGGCATAGGGTGTTCTGGGTGGTTACTATGTGGTTGCTAAGGTGTTCTGAGTGGGTTTTCCCACATTGCAGTGGCATAGGGTGTTTTGGGTGGTTGCTATGGGGTTGCTAAGGTGTTCTGAGTGGATTTGACCATGTTGCTAAGGCATAGGGTGTTCTGGGCGGTTGCTATGGGGTTGCTAAGGTGTTCTGAGTGTATTTGACCAGGTTGCTATGGCATAAGGTGTTTTGGGTGGTTGCTATGGGTTGCTAAGGTGTTCTGAGTGGTATTTGACCATGTTGCTAAGGCATAGGGTGTTCTGGGCGGTTACTATGGGGTTGCTAAGGTGTTCTAAGTGTATTTGACCAGGTTGCTATGGCATAAGGTGTTCTGGACGGTTGCTATGGTGTTGCTAAGGTCTTCTGAGTGTATTTGACCAGGTTGCTATGGCATAAGGTGTTCTGGACGGTTACTATGGTGTTGCTAAGGTATTCTGAGGTGTTCTAAGTGAGTGGATTTGACCAGGTTGCTAAGGCATAGGGTGTTCTGGGCGGTTGCTATGGGGTTGCTAAGGTGTTCTGAGTGGATTTGACCATGTTGCTAAGGTGTTCTGAGTGGATTTGACCCCGTTGCTAAGGCATAGGGTGTTCTGGGTGATTTGCCACCTGGTTCTGTTGATCGAGACCAGTTTCTGTATTCCCTGTCCCTGGATGAGGAATCTGGCGTTCTCCAGGTTCTCCGAGACGATCTCCAGTATAGTGTTCAGGACGGCCACCACGGTGTCTCCTTCCAGGTTCTTGGCGGGTCGCTGCTGGCCGCAGGGCAGGTTACTGACCAGATCCCTCATGGCGTAACTCCCTGACCAGACAGCAGAGAAACCGTCAGCCTCAGCATCACACGGAGAGCATCAGAGTAAAGCTGCTACTCGGGATCTTACCGATGAGATCTTTGTTCTTGTGGTCGATGGCCAGGTTTCTGAGCGCGATGGTGATCGCTCGCACCACTTTATCTGCATCCGAGTGCAGCAGCTCCACCAGCACCGGCAGACCCTTCTCCTTACGCACCGTTGCTCGGATATAATTGGACCACTGAGAAAACGAAGAGGAAGTTTAATTAAGACAGATGGACAGTTACAGACGGTCAGTCACGGATGGACAGTTACAGATGGACAGTTACAGACGGTCAGTCACGGATGGACAGTTACAGATGGACAGTTACAGATGGTCAGTGACAGATGGACAGTTACAGACGGTCAGTTACAGATACAGACGGTCAGTGACAGATGGACAGTTACAGATGGTCAGCTACAGATGGACAGTTACAGACGGTCAGTGACAGATGGACAGTTACAGATGGTCAGTCACGGATGGACAGTTACAGATGGACAGTTACAGATGGACAGTTACAGACGGTCAGTGACAGATGGACAGTTACAGACGGTCAGTTACAGATGGACAGTTACAGACGGTCAGTGACAGATGGACAGTTACAGACGGTCAGTGACAGATGGACAGTTACAGATGGTCAGTGACAGATGGACAGTTACAGACGGTCAGTGACAGATGGACAGTTACAGACGGTCAGTTACAGATGGACAGTTACAGACGGTCAGTGGACAGTTACAGATGACAGACAGTTACAGACAGTGGACAGTTACAGACGGTCAGTCACAGATGGTCAGTTTCATGCAGTCAGTTACAGACGGTCAGTTTCATGCAGTCAGTTACAGACGGTCAGTTGCAGATGGTCAGTTACAGACGGTCAGTCACGGATGGACAGTTACAGATGGACATTTGAAGAAAGTTACAGACAGTCAGTCGCAGACGGTCAGTTACAGATGGTCAGTCATGGATGGGCAGTTACAGACGGTCAGTCACGGATGGACAGTTACAGACGGTCAGTCAGTGGATGGACAGTTACAGACGGTCAGTACAGACGGTCAGTCACAGATGGTCAGCTACAGATGGTCAGTCATGGATGGACAGTTACAGCGGTCAGTCTCGGATGGACAGTTACAGACGGTCAGTCACGGATGGACAGTTACAGACGGTCAGTCACAGATGGACAGTTACAGACGGTCAGTCACAGATGGACAGTTACAGACGGTCAGTCACAGATGGACAGTTACAGACGGTCAGTCACAGATGGACAGTTACAGACGGTCAGTCACAGACGGTCAGTCACAGATGGACAGTCACAGACAGTCAGTTGCAGACGGTCAGTTGCAGACGGTCAGTCACAGATGGACAGTTACAGACGGTCAGACGGTCAGTCACAGATGGACAATTACAGACACGGTCAGTTGCAGACGGTCAGTCGCAGACGGTCAGTGTTTGGTGTGACTCACGGCCCAGTGTCCGGCAGACAGGTTCTGCAGGGCTCCAGCCGCCGCCTCCAGCGTGTTGTGGTTCTGGCTCAGTTTGAGGAGCGACAGGTAGAGTCGGACCACCTCCGGCTGGTACAGACGCTCCAGGCCTGCAGAAACAGATCCATTAGCATGAATCATGCATGAGACACTTCATGCAATCATCTAAAATACATGTAAAATGGGTACGTGAAGACCAAATCCAGTCCGAACTAGAGTTCTGCATTATTTTTTGAACACATGAGCGCTGGTCGACAGGCTTTTACTGATGTTCTGAGAGGTTTTCTTGAGCACTGCGGGACGAGCTGCACACCGAAGTTGAATATTTAATGCAGAGGTTTGTTCAGATCAGTCCTGGTGATGCTGGAGTTGGTAAACAGCACTGAATAACAGATCTACAGTCACATCTGAACCAAAAGAGTCGAGATTCTGTAACTGATCCTCTCAAATCAGATTCAGAAAGTCTGATCCCGACTGAAAAGCAGAGACGATCACGTGAGGCTTTAGGGATTTCATATCTCAGAACGTGTCTATCATACTAACATCAGTGAGTCAAACACACATCTAATGATCCTCCTGCTAGCAGATCATCAGACCGTCCTCCTCAAACAAACATGTGCAGGTCATACTGAGAAACACACGGCATCTTAAACTCACATTTCACTCCAAAACCATAAGAAAAAAGCTAACTACAGAGTTAATGAAGACTATTTTTAGGACTGTTAAGTTTATCCTTCTCTGTTGCATTGCGTTATTTTTTATAACAATTAAGCAAATTTTCCCCAAGTTCTTATTACTGTATTCATTACTTTTATTTTGTATTATCAATTATCCATGAAACCTCAAATTTCATCTTTAAAATTGAAAATCATAAGACTTTAAAATTCTGAAAATATTCAGAAAATTAAAAACAGAAAATTATTTTAAGACTTTTAAGGTTGTTTTTTATTTTTTTTGTATTGCTTTTAAAGTTTTTTATTTTTTGTATTGAATTGCATTATTCTTTATAAAAAATTAAACACATTTACTCTAAGTACTTATTATAATGCATTGCTTTTAAAATTTGTATGCATTATTTTTTAATTATCTTCAGTGATGATTCTCAAGAGACTACATGATACACAAGAAAACTCATATTTCACTCCAGAAATCATATGAAAGAAAATTAAGATAAATTTTTTATTGACAGCATATTTTTATAATAATTAAGCCCCATTTTCTCCTCAATTTCTTATTACTGTAATGCATTTGTTTGAATATTTTATACATGTTTTATTGCAATTATCCTCAATAATGATTCTCATTAAACTTTTATTACTCTGCTACTATCATTTTTATGGCATTCATGTAAAAAATATTCGGATCAAATTAAATGCAGTACTACAAACTAACATACTACAGTACTAACATCATGTATAAATACTTTAAAAAGGTATAGATACATTTTAAATAATACATCACAATTTGCTTGACTATAATGTGGGAAGATCTCGTTCTCATTCATTTTCCGGTGTGATTTTGGTGTGAATTTGACATGTTTTTGGGATGTAAGAGGGTTAAAAGCACAGTAAGCTTTGCTGATATTGTCATTCTCAGACTTGGTGACCCAGTTACATGAATTACAATCATCTCGTGTTTAAGCTCACAGTGATCCATTCATTTCTGCGGTTTGTACTCTCACAGCTCCACCAGATTCAATGCCACATGTTCATTACGATTATTCCTGTAACGCTTCGTCCGGCGCTTCACTGTCAGCCGACATCAGACACATCAACAGAAATCAAAGACACTGTCCACACACTCCAGCATCATCAGCATCACCTGCAGCATCACACACACACGCATGCACGTGCACGACACACACACACCACACACATCACGCACGCACACACGCATGCACGCGCACACACGCATGCACACGCACTCACTCACTCACTCACACTCCAGCATCATCAGCATCACCTGCAGCATCACCCCCCCACACACACACACACACACACGCGCACGCATGCACGTGCACAGACACACACACCACACACACACACACACACACACACACACACACACACACACCCTGACCCCTCGGATGC
>CM049866.1:1000000-1047500 GCA_027474115.1 Schizopygopsis malacanthus
ATAAACAGGTTTAATTTGAAGTGAAATATGATGTTTTCCCCTTGTTTTTGGGGGTGATCAGCTCATGTGCAGGTGTGCCGTGGCCTGGATTTCTATTTAAATGCTTACTTTGTTATTTATGTCCCTCTTGGCGACAGCTGAATAGAGCGCGTGCAGCAGAGCGTCCACGAGACCGGCACACTCGCGCAGTCTCTGTCGAGCTTCAGCACCGTCCGAACTCACGTTCCTGCAAACACACGAGCAACGAGACCCCGCTCAACCCTCAGAACGCGTTCAGGTCGTATAGACCCGGAAGATAGCATGATTTAGTGAGGGAATGAAAGCAGAGCGTCCACGAGGCCCGGCACCATCGGTCTGGCGCAGCGTCTTAGCATGTCCGATTAGACCGTTCAGGCCGATTTTCTCCGAACCCTCACGTTCCTGCAAACACACAGAGCAACGAGACCCTACTAGCATAACAGTTACTGGGGACCTCAGGCACTTATTATCAACGCCGCAATGAGGGTATAGTTCCTCATATCGGTCCGTCAGTCTTAGTACACGATGTAACTACAGGAAGCTTTAAATAGGACACTCTTTGGTCATAGATGCTAACATCCGACAATGATATGCAGCTACGCTAAAAGTGCTTCAGACCCGGAGATCGGCTGAATGGATTCAGGGACCTGTTTGGGGGAGTTGTGAAGTGGAGTGTTCCTAAGAGATTAAGCAAAGGTCATTCGACCCGAGTATGTGTGGAGCACCGTTAGTGTCAAAAACGTTTGACTTTTTATCAAATTATCTATGATTTTATATTAGAGTCAAACACTTTGGCACATATCTCACCACATTTGGGATTGAACACATAAGTCTATTGATAAACCAGCGCAACATGAAAAATGTATCACTTTTTTTCATCTAAAAGAGAAAGTTTATGCAATCTTTTTTCATCTAGGTTTCATAAATTTGGAATACTGAGATTATATGCAATCCATTTTACAATTTTGCCTCCAAATCTACATAAGTTCATAGTAATCTCAATTTGTAAAAAAGGGGTAAATACAGTAATCGTTTGTCTTAATTTTTAAGTACCTTTACTTACATGAAACAAAATGTACCATGTAATTAAGTTAGGACTTAAGTACAAATCCCATGTATTTTCTCTGCCACGGGTGGGGGGATTCACAGTGGATACACTCTTTCAAGGGATGTCTGTGTACCTGGCCAAGATCAGCATGAATAAAGTTCCAGCTATAAAAAAAAAAAAAATCTAACAGACTCTGTATCATATGTGTAACAGCTATTACATCTACATAATTACAAACTGTAAGTACAGTCTGTTCATAACTTAATTACATGTAAGTACATTTTGTTTCATGTAAGTACAACATCTTAACTAGATAATTACTCTGTATCTATGGACACTTTAAAATAAAGTGTTACCCATTTCTGTCATTAATTACTCATGTCGTTCCAAACCCGTAAGACCTTCGTTTATCTTCAGAACACAAATTAAGATATTGTTGATGAAATCCGAGAGCTTTCTGACCCTCCATAGACAGCATTGATATTACCACGATCAAGGCTCAGAAACACAGCAAGGACATCGTTAAAATAGTCCACGTGACATCAGGGGTTCAGCCGTAATTTTACGAAGTTATGAGAATAGTGCGCAAAGAAAACAATAATACTTTTTTTTCAGCAACTCTTCTCTCCGAGTAACCGTCTCTCGTCATTTTGGAGATTACCAGCGATGTTTACGTTCAGGATAAAGCGTACGCTTTCAGAATACATCAAACATATCTTAATTTGTGTTCTGAAGATGAACGAAGGTCTTACGGGTTTGGAACGACACGAGGGGGAGTAATTAATGACAGAATGATTATTTTTAGGTGAACTATGCCTGTATTGACCCGCTCTGTGTCAAAGTTGCTGATTCCCCTCAGATACACCGGATATGCCCTGTTTTAGTAGTTCCCCACGGCGAACATGAATGCATGACTGTTTAATGAAAGGGTTAAAGAGCTTGATTTGAGCCGGTTTGAGCGCATTCAGAGGAAAGCGAACCTCAGGCATCCCGAAGTGTTCTTGAAGAGCGTGTTCCACTCGGGGTCTCCGGGTCGGGCCGGGTCGTTCGGGTCTCCTCGCAGACCCGAGTGAGGGATGATGATCTCGTCGGTCAGCGTCTGCAGGCCGTGGTTGATGACGATCATCTTCAGAGGCTCATGGGAGGAGATGTTCCACAGCGTTCCTGAGAAACACAGGAGAATTAAGAATGATTCCCGGCTGGATTTGGGCTGGTTTGATAGCTGTGGCTTGTCTATGAAGCACTGATGGAACTACAACATTCAGTTCAATTCAGTTCAATTCAGGTTCTCTTCATTCTGCTGACCTGTTACGTATATTAGTAGAAGTGTTTCTGTAGCTCAAACAGAAGAGAATGAAAGAAGTCTCTTCTGCTCAGCAAGGTTTATTTAATCAAAAATACTAACAATGTCGGGGGGGTAACGCATGAAGCGTAATAATAGCACTTTTTTGATGGAACTACATTTACTAGAAAATTCAGTTACTTTTTTCATTTATTCAGTGCGCCGTTCAATTCAATTCTAAATATGAATGTGTATTAATTCTCCCACTCACAAAAAACATGTATTCATCTGAATTAAAACTGACCTGTTACGCAAACCTATATTAGTTAAACAACACAAATATATCTAATCTCATTTTATTAGATGTGTTTGCTGCTGACCTTTGTGTTCAACCATATTTTCTGTAGATAAACTAATAATTGTGTTTTATTCTGAAGAGTGTTGATCTTCTCCTGTGTTCTTCTGTACAGACTCGTCCTTCAGTCTGAGTTTATTCATTAACTTTTTGGTGTGAAAGAAGCTATAAATCTCTTATTGTATTAAAAACAAACAATCAAGCCCTGCATATTTAAAAAGTCGTGAAAGTAATGTAAGCATTACTTTCCATAAAAAGTAAGGCTGCTTTATTTAATCAATAAAAATACTTTTAAAAGTAACTTTCCTCGACACTGGGAACAATTGTGAAATATTATTACAATTAAAAACAGCTGTTTTCTATGTGAATATCTGTTAAACTGTCATTTATTTCTGTGAAGAATCAGCATCATTACTGCCGTCTTCAGAGTCACATGATCTTCAGAAATCATAATAATATACTGCTCAAGAAACATTTCTGATTATTATCAATGTTGAAAACCAGTGATGCATTTAATTTTTCATGATTCACAGATGAACAGAGAGTTCAAAAGAACAGCGTTTATTTGAAATATAAATATTTTGTCACATTATACATTTCTTTACTGCATTTTTTATCAATTTAATGCATCCTTGATGAATAAAATTATTTATTTATTTCATAATTCAGTGTTATTTATTTAGTATCACTGAGATACTATTATAGTTTTGTTAGTATTTAGTATTAGATTTGATTTTTATATTTTGTTTTCATTTTAGTTAAAGTTTTAGTAACTTTTTGTGTTTTTGTTAGTACTGTCAAACAATTAATCGTGATTAATCGCATCCAAAATAAAAGTTTTTGTTTACATAATATATATATATGTGTATATTTATTATGTATATATAAATACACACACATGCATGTATATATTTCACAAAATGTTTTTGTTTATATATTAAATATATTTATTTCATAATTTAAATTAATGAATATAAATACATGTAAATATTTTCACAATATATACTGTATGTGTGTGTATTTATATATACATAATAAATATACACCGAACACACATATATACAGCATTATGCAAGCAAAAACGGTTATTTTTATCGTGATTAATTGTGAGACAGCACTAATTTTTGTCATTTTTCATTGTTTTAAAATGTCTATATAGCTTTTAGTATTTTTTATTTGAGTTTTAGTTTTAGATACTTAAGTACATCAAGTAAAACTAAACTAAAATAAAATTGTCAACTAGCTAAAATAAAACAAGTTCAGTTTTTTATATTTGACTTTATTTCAGTTAACACTTATTTTAGTTTAAGTAACACGAATGTTTTTATGGCTTTAGTTTGAGCTATAATAACCTGCTTGGAATCTTTGTAACATTCTAAATGTCTTAACGGTCACTTCTAATCTATTTCATGCATCCTTAATTAATAAAAATAGTACATTTGGTTACACTTTATTTTAAGGAGTCCTTGTTACAGTGTAATTATACATTATACAAGTACTTAGTAATATTAATTAACTAAATGTACTTACTATATGGTTAGGTTTAGGGTTACTTACATGTAATTATGCATAATTAATTGTTATTATAATAGTAAGTACATCTAATATGTTTAACAAGGGCACTTTAAATAGGGCTGGATGAAAATCAGAAACTCTAACAGACATAATTTTCCCATGTCGGTTATGTCGTTTTTTAATCCCATGAATAATTTCCAGTAAGATTGAATATTAATATAGAGTGACAGCACAAGATCACTGAGATGCTGCTCTTTCTCTTAATCAGCAGTCGTCTGTTTACATTCATTACTTTATTAAAACATTTGTTTACAGGAGATGCTGGTTATTTTCTACTTTTCACTTTTCATGATTTAAAATAATATTCATTTACAATAGTATTTTCTACTATTCGCATATTTAAAATGTGTTTGCAAGAGATGCTGGTTATTTTCTACTTTTGACACAATATTAATTTACTTTGTTTGCACAAAATGCAAGTTATGTTCAATTTTTTTAGAACTTGCTTTTTACAATTAAACTGAAATGTGACTTTTTTTCATACAGTACGACGTCTTCATTTCAATTGTGCAAAATATTCAACAAATAACCATAAGTTGTTTGTTTCCTTCAAGTATTTCAAAATCACAAAGATAAGAAATGCCTCTTTCATAAAAAAAAAAAAATCACACTTGCTTTATTATTAGTTGCTATTATTATAGTACAAACCTTTAATGAACTGAGGGCAAAAAATATAAAATAATAATAATATATATATATATATATATATATATATATATATATTATAAAAATAGTTTAGATTTAAATATATATTACAAATATATTAAATGTATTTTAATATATATACAATTTTTTAATAAAATAAATTACAAAAATAATAATCTTTAATAGTTGAGTATATTTACAGTATAAACCTTTATTGAACTATGAGGGCAATTTATTTTTTTTTTTTACAATTTTTTTTTGTTCAATAATCATAATCAAGGTCAAGTGTTCAGTTAATCGAGGTTTTGATTTTAGGCCCTATCGCCCAGCCCTAACTTTAAAATAAAGTGTTACCGTGATTTCTGTGAGTTTTTATCTAGAAAGCAGGAACGTAGATAAACCTGTGACGAGTTCTCGGACTTCCGCGTCGTTGGATCTCCTCAGCAGCCTCAGCAGCGCAGGAATGCCGTCCGAGTTCTTGATGGCCACCTTGTTGAAGTTGTCTCGGCCGAAGGAGATGTTCCTCAGCGCGCCGCAGGCCTTGCGATGGACCTCGGCTTTGGGATGATCCAGGAGCTCCACCAGCACGGGGATTCCTCGCAGCTGCCTGACGTCTTGCTTGACCGTGTCGTTCTCGTAGCACAGGTGCTGCAGATACGCCGCGGCGTTGGACTTCACCGGGTCCATGGGGTGGCTCAGCATGGAGATGACCTCGCGGAGGTTCGGATCCCGCCAGCGAGGATCCTTGCGCATGGTGTCGAGGCTCACCATGCTGGAGCGCTTGTGCGGGATGAGCGTCTGCGCGCGGTACAGGTCCTGGAAACAGGGCTGGACGATTAATCCAAAAGTAGAACCTCACTGCAAACAATGCATTCTTGCATCAAGATGCTTTTACTTGACAAGATATTAAGTCTTGTTATCTAAAAAATATTATCAAAATTGAGTTAGTTTTTCCTTAAAACAAGGAAATATATCTGCCAAATTCATCAATATTCTTAATAAGGTTATTGATATTAGCCTAATAATTGTATCAGTTTTTATTATTACTGAATTTAGTCCTCTAATGTCACTGTTTTAATAGGTTAAGCCACATATTAAGTGTTTTAGATTGTCCCAAAAGCGTGCCTTGAACGAAGCACTGACTGTATTATTACTTTGTTGAGTCCAAGTTGAAAACATAACTCTATGAAGCGCTCCACACACGAGCGGTAAAGTAAACGGGAAGAGTTTGTCCGAACTCAACTGGTTTTCTGAGAGAACGCAAAACATATCAAAAAAATTTTTTCCATTCAGCCAGAATTTTTCCCACAGCTATGTCCTTTAAAAGGCTCCGTAATTGTGTGACTTTTATTACTTTTTATTGTTCTTAAATATGTCTATATGGTTCTTATTTACTTTTAGTTATTTTAGTACATCAAGTAAAATAAATTAAAAAAAAAAATGTTTGAAACAATTTAAAATGAGAAAAAAAAAAAAAAAATATATATATATATATATATATAATACTAAATAAAAAAATCATAATCAAGGTAAAGTGTTCCATTAATTGAGGTTTTGATTTTAGGTCATAGGTCACAGATTTTGTGACTTTTATTACATTTGATTGTTTTTAAATATGTCTATATAGTTCTTATTAATTTTTATTTTTATTAATAGTTTTAGTTATTTTAGAACATCAAGTAAAATTAGATTAAAATAAACTAAATTAAAATGAGAAATACATTTGGTGAAACTAAATTTAAAATGAGAAAAAAAAAATATATATATATATATATATCAAATAATAATAATAATAAAAAATAAATAAAAATATATATAATAATAAAAAATATATATAATAATAATAATAATAAAATAAATAATAATAATAAAAATTAAAAATAATAATAATAATAATAATAATAATAATAATAAATTGAAATCGTTCAATAATCATAATCAAGCTGAAGTGCTCCACTCCTGGAGGTTTTGGTTTGCGCTCGTGTCGTCCAGCTCTACCTGTAAATACGCGTGTGTGCTGAGGTCCGGCTCCGGTCTGGAGGCGCCGCGGGAGAAACCGTCGCGGTGCAGCGGCAGAGTGTAGCAGTTCTCCGGTAAGAAGGTCCGCGCGGGAAAGAAGGGTAATCCGTGCAGGAGCGTGACGGCCTGAGCGTTCAGCGTGCCGTACAGAGGCGGCTGACCCGTGGGAATCTCGTTGGGAGGGTCAGAGGTCACGCCGGGGTCAAGGTCAGGGTGAGGAGGTCGAACCGCGTGTGTATCGTCCTTCTCGCCGGAGGAATCGGGAGGCGGCGCTCGATCCGGACACTCAACATCCGGAGTCTGGGATTCCTCCAACCCTTCAGATGAAGCTTCCTGCAGAGAAAAATAAATCATAAAAACATGATTTCAGAAATCAATCAAGTCTGGATTTGACTTTTGTTTGTTCACTTTTTTCCCTATTACATTTCCCCCAGTCATTTTAATATTGTTAAGATCATATTATTATTTTTGAATTCATTTAATTAAATTTATATATTGTTTTATTAATTTTATATAATTTTTTATATATATATATTTGTATATGTCTCTATAGTTATATACATTTTTATTTCAGTTTTAGTTAGTTTTAATGAACAACTTAATATAAAATTAAAACAACAAGTTGAGAAAACTCAAAGAAATGCTGAAGCTGGTTTTGCTCAACTTTTCTTTTTACAGAGTAGAAAATAAGATTGAAAATAAGCAATATTGAAGCAAATGATTCATATTCTATAATACTGGCTTTCCCAATGAAACGATGATATTTGGGTGATGATATAAAGATGATTCATATTCTGTAATACTGGCTTTCCCAATGAAACGATGATATTGGGTGATGATATAAAGATGATTCATATTCTGTAATACTGGCTTTCCCAATGAAACGATGATATTCGGATGATGATATAAAGATGATTCATATTCTGTAATACTGGCTTTCCCAATGAAACGATGATATTCGGGTGATGATATAAAGATGATTCATATTCTGTAATACTGGCTTTCCCAATGAAACGATGATATTCGGACGATGATATAAAGATGATTCATATTCTGTAATACTGGCTTTCCCAATGAAACGATGATATTGGTGATGATATAAAGATGATTCATATTCTGTAATACTGGCTTTCCCAATGAAACGATGATATTCGGGTGATGATATAAAGATGATTCATATTCTGTAATACTGGCTTTCCCAATGAAACGATGATATTGGGACGATGATCTAAAGATGATTCATATTCTGTAATACTGGCTTTCCCAATGAAACGATGATATAAAGATGATTCATATTCTGATGATATAAAGATGATTCATATTCTGGTAATACGATGATATTTGGGTGATGATATAAAGATGGTAATACTGGCTTTCCCAATGAAACGATGATATTGGGATGATGATGATATAAAGATGATGATACTGGCTTTTCGATGATATTTGGGTGATGATATAAAAGATGTAATATTCATATTCTATAATACAATGAAAGGATGATATTTGGGTGATGATATAAAGATGATTCATATTCTAATACTGGCTTTCCCAATGAAACGATGATATTCGGACGATGATATAAAGATGATGATACTGGCTTTCCCAATGAAACGATGATATTCGGACGATGATATAAAGATGATTCATATTCTGTATATACGATGATATTGGCTTTCCCAATGAAACGATGATGATATTGGGTGATGATATAAATGATATAAAGATGATTCATATTCTACGGATGATGATATAAAGATGATTCATATTCTGCTTTCCCAATGAAACGATGATATTACTGGCTTTCCCAATGAAACGATGATATTCGGACGATGATATAAAGATGATTCATATTCTGTAATACTGGCTTTCCCAATGAATAGGATGATATTCGGATGATGATGATATAAAGATGATTCTAAAGATATTCTGTAATACTGGCTTTCCCAATGAAACGATGATATTCGGATGGATATAAAGTGATGATATAAAGATGATATTCATATTCATATTCTGTAATACTGGCTTTCCCAATGAAACGATGATATTCCCATATTCGGACGATGATATAAAGATGATTCATATACTCTTTCTCCCAATGAAACGATGATATTGGGACGATGATATAAAGATGATTCATATTCTGTAATACTGGCTCTCCCAATGAAACGATGATATTGGGATGATGATATAAAGATGATTCATATAATGACTAAAGATGATTCATATTCTGTAATACTGGCTCTCCCAATGAAACGATGATATTCTAAAGATGACATGATATTGATATATAAAGATGATTCATATTCTTTAATTCAATAATACGATGATATAAAGATGATTCATATTCTTTACTACTGGCTTTCCCAATGAAACGATGATATTGGGACGATGATATAAAGATGATTCATATTCTTTACTACTGGCTTTCCCAATGAAACGATGATATTCGGACGATGATATAAAGATGATTCATATTCTTTACTACTGGCTTTCCCAATGATTCATATTCTGAATACGCTTTCCCAATGAAACGATGATATTTGGGTGATGATATAAAGATGATTCATATTCTGTAATACTGGCTTTCCCAATGAAACGATGATATTCGGATGATGATATAAAGATGATTCATATTCTGTAATACTGGCTTTCCCAATGAAACGATGATATTCGGACGATGATATAAAGATGATTCATAAACTGGCTTTCCCAATGAAACGATGATATGATTCTGACTGGCTTTCCCAATATAAAGATGATATAAAGATGATTCATATTCTTTGTGAAACGAATATTCGATGATTCATATTCTGATTCCTTTCCCAATGGATGAAACGATGATATAAAGATGATTCATATATTGAAACGATGATATTCGGACGATGATATAAAGATGATTCATATTCTGTAATACTGGCTTTCCCAATGAAACGATGAATGACTAAAGATGATTCATATGTAATATATTGATATTCGATGATACGGGTGATGATATAAAGATGATTCATATTCATATTCATACTGGCTTCCCAATGAAACGATGATATTCGGATGATGATATAAAGATTCATATGTAATACTGGCTTTCCCAATGAAAGGATGATATTCGGACGATGATATAAAGATGATTCATATTCTGTAATATTCTGTAATACTGGCTTTCCCAATGAAAATGAAACGATGATATTCGGATGATGATATAAAGATGATTCATATTCTTTATACTGGCTTTCCCAATGAAACGATGATATTGGGACGATGATATAAAGATGATTCATATTCATACTGGCTTTCCCTGAAACGATAATACGATGATATAAAGATGATTCATATTCTGTAATTCTTTCTCAATGAAACGATGATATTCGGACGATGATATAAAGATGATTCATATTCATACTGGCTTTCTGTAATACGATGATATAAAGATGATTCATATTCTGTAATACTTCCCAATGAAACGATGATATTTGGGTGATGATATAAAGATGATTCATATTCTGTTCTGGCTTTCCAATA
Source organism: Schizopygopsis malacanthus (assembly GCA_027474115.1). Classification (NCBI taxonomy): domain Eukaryota; kingdom Metazoa; phylum Chordata; class Actinopteri; order Cypriniformes; family Cyprinidae; genus Schizopygopsis; species Schizopygopsis malacanthus. The sequence continues at coordinate 1,010,462 of CM049866.1, forward strand.
AAACGATGATATTCGGACGATGATATAAAGATGATTCATATTCTGTAATACTGGCTTTCCCAATAAAACGATGATATTCGGACGATGATATAAAGATGATTCATATTCTGTAATACTGGCTTTCCCAATGAAACGATGATATTTGGGTGATGATATAAAGATGATTCATATTCATACTGGCTTTCACTAAAGATGATTCATATTCTGTAATACTGGCTCTCCCAATGAAACGATGATATAAACGATGATATTGGGACGATGATATAAAGATGATTCATATTCTGTAATACTGGCTTTCCCAATGAAACGATGGCTCTCCAATGAAACGATGATGGGACGATATAAAGATGATTCATATTCTGTAATACTGGCTTTCCCAATGAAACGATGAAACGATGATATAAAGATGATTCATATTCTGTAATACTGGCTTTCCCAATGAAACGATGATGGGACGATATAAAGATGATTCATATTCTGTAATACTGGCTTTCCAATGAAACGATGAATGACGATGACGATGATATTTGGGTGATGATATAAAGATGATTCATATTCTGTAATACTGGCTCTCCCAATGAAACGATATTCGGACGATATTGGGACGATATAAAGATGACTGGCTTTTGAAACGATGATATTCGATGATATAAAGATGATTCATAATACTGGCTTTCCCAATGAAACGATGATATTGGGACGATGATATAAAGATGATTCATACTGGCTTTTGGGTGATGATATAAAGATGATTCATATTCATATTCTGTAATACTGGCTCTCCCAATGAAAATGAAACGATATTGGGACGATGATATAAAGATTCATATGATTCATATTCTTTACTACTGGCTTCCCAATCCCGATGATATTGAAACGGATATTGATGATATAAAGATGATTCATATTCTTTATACTGGCTTTCCCAATGAAACGATGATATTGGGACGATGATATGATGATTCATATTCTTTACTACTGGCTTTCCCAATGAAACGATGATATTGGGTGATGATATAAAGATGATTCATATTCTGTAATACTGGCTTTCCCAATGAAACGATGATATTTGGGTGATGATATAAAGATGTAATACTGGCTTTCCCAATGAAACGATGATATTTGGGTGATGATATAAAGATGATTCATATTCTGTAATACTGGCTTTCCCAATGAATTCGGACGATGATATAAAGATGATTCATATTCTGTAATCTGGCTTTCCCAATAAAACGATGATATTCGGACGATGATATAAAGATGATTCATATTCTGTAATACTGGCTTTCCCAATGAAACGATGATATAAAGATGATACTGGCTTTGGGTGATGATATAAAGATTCATATGTAATACTGGCTTTCAATGAAAGAAAGATATTGGGACGATGATATAAAGATGATTGTATTCTTTATACTGGCTTCCCAATGAAACGATGATATTGGGACGATGATATAAAGATGATTCATATTCTGTAATACTGCTTTCCCAATGCGATGATTTCGGACGATGATATAAAGATGATTCATATTCTGTAAATGGCTTTCCAATGAAACGATGATATTTGGGTGATGATATAAAGATGATTCATATTCTATAATACTGGCTTTCCCAATGAAACGATGATATTTGGGTGATGATATAAAGATGATTCATATTCTGTAATACTGGCTTTCCCAATGAAACGATGATATTTGGGTGATGATATAAAGATGATTCATATTCTTTACTACTGGCTTTCCCAATGAAACGATGATATTGGGACGATGATATAAAGATGATTCATATTCTTTACTACTGGCTTTCCCAATGAAACGATGATATTCGGATGATGATATAAAGATGATTCATATTCTGTAATACTGGCTTTCCCAATGAAACGATGATATTCGGGTGATGATATAAAGATGATTCATATTCTGTAATACTGGCTTTCCCAATGAAACGATGATATTCGGACGATGATATAAAGATGATTCATATTCTGTAATACTGGCTTTCCCAATGAAACGATGATTTTGGGACGATGATATAAAGATGATTCATATTCTGTAATACTGGGTTTCCCAATGAAACGATGATATTTGGGTGATGATATAAAGATGATTCATATTCTGTAATACTGGCTTTCCCAATGAAACGGGTGATGATATAAAGATGATTCATATTCTATATTGGCTTTCCCAATGAAACGATGATATTCGGGTGATGATATAAAGATGATTCATATTCTGTAATACTGGCTTTCCCAATGAAACGATGAACGATGATATAAAGATGATTCATATTCTATACTCGAAACGATGATATTTGGGTGATGATATAAAGATGATTCATATTCTGTAATACTGGCTTTCCCAATGAAACGATGATTTTGGGACGATGATGATGATATAAAGAGCCGGTGATCTTCACCTTCAGGAGGTTGAGCACGACCGGTTCGTTGGAGCTGCTGGAGCTGAGCGGGTCGGATTCGCTGTCAGGACTGGACGACTTCTCCGTCTCGATGCCTGAACTCTCAGTCTGCAGAACATCAGAGAAACGTCTCTCGTTAACACCACACGCCTCATTAGCCTGCAGCTTAGATCTGCTTTTTATCTTTAGTCATGAATTATTCATGATTTGTTTATAAAAAACAACTATTACAAATATTATTTACTGGCTCTGAAATTCTAGTCAAACCATGAATATTTAAATCCTTTTAAATCCTTTCTTTATTAATTTATTGCACTGCCAAATTAAACCCGGTTATTAAGCAGATTATCGTTTAATATAGCAGACAGATGCCAACTATGAGAAAATACCTGTTATAACTAAAATATCTAAACATTCTTCAATTAAGATACAATTACTTGAGAAGCTAAATTAAGTCTTGATTTCTGAAAATGCATCATAAACGGGTTTATGCTTACAACAACTAATATCCACAAATAATAACTTTCTTTTTGAATTGTTTTGTTTTCTGACCTCATTGATGGATATTTTTTTCTTATTTTAGGCATAAAATCACTTCATTTGTGTAGAATGTTCTAGAAACAAGACTTATGTCTAATGGATTTACATTTATGCCTCAAGTAAATGTCTCTTTTTGACCCGGCAGAGACATAAAAAACTATATATATATATATTGTTATAGTTTTTAGTAACGGAAGGAAACTTTGCAAAGGCTTTAAGACATCATTATTTATTTGTTCCAGATCTTTATAATTATTTCTAAGAGATGTAACTTGTTTCAGGTTCAGGTCATTTATGGAGTACCATTAGCGTCAAAAATACTTTTCATAAAATTATCTATTAGTGTCAAAAAACTTTTCCATCTGAAAGCCAAAGTTTATAGAAGTCACATTAATTTTTTTAGTTCGAAAACGTTTCAGAGTAATATTAATGTTGTTTTGTTAGAAATAAACATGCATGTTTCATAATAACAGATTGTTTTTGAGTAAGCATGAGTTTAATTAAATTTCATTAATTCTAATAAAGCTAATACTAATAATTCTCAGATTTGATAAATTGCATAACGGCATTTAAACAAAATTTCTCAGTAATCTTGAATAAATATATACGTATTTTGCTGCATAGTCGTTTATTTTTTATTATTATTATTATTTTGGTGTGGTTCATGTGTATTTTGAAATTTCTTGTAATGTCTCAATTTTTTTATAATCATAAAGGTATAAATGCAGTACAAAGATGGTGATAACATGGTAACGTTCAAATCATTTTTTCATATTCAGTCAATAATGAGAAGTTGCTGATCAGATACAATATGCTTATAATCGAAAACTATAAAAGCTATTGACTGTTTAGTAAAACAGCAATTCTTCAGGTTCAAGCGGACCTGGAATGAGAAAATCATACATAGACTTTGAATGTATAATGAGGGTTAAGCATGTTTAGATATTTTCAGAGCCGATCCTGGACTTCTGAGGGCCCTATGCAAAACTCGACCGGGGGGGGGTTGGCTTTAATGAATCATATTGGTCCGTGTTTAACTCCGTCTCGAATCGCGCTCGCGGAAAGCGCTCGAGAAACTGTTTCTTCCGCGGCTCGCCATGCTTTAATCTCGTTGTTTTAGTCTCCAGCAAGAGACTTTACGACATTAACGTCACATGATTTGACTGATTTTAATGCAGAAAAGGCAACAGCACCGTATTACAATAAATGATCATTCATGTTTCCATAGCTGCTAAAACGACACTAAAATGAATTAATCTTTGAGAGCAAGTGGCCCTGGTGTTTCGGGCCCTACGCAGCTTGTGTATTCTGTGTATAGTGTTCCTGTGGCTCAGTGGTAGAGCATTGCGTCAGCAGCGCAAAAGGTTGTGGGTTCGATTCCCGGGGAACACACATACTAATGAAAATGTATAACCTGAATGCACTGTAAGTCGCTTTGGATAAAAGCGTCTGCTAAATGCATAAATGTAAATGTAAATGTATAGAGAGGATCGGCTCTGGATATTTGTAATGGACAAAGTCAAAAATACTGATGAAGAACATTGTGTTTCCTCAGTTGGCATCTGTAAAGCATTTGCTTAAAACCGACAACAAATGAATAAAAAAGGATGTAAATATTCATAGTTTGGCTTGAATCTGAGAACATTTGAACAGGTTCTTTAAATGAATGTGTATGGTTTTCTGCACGTTACATGTGTTTCTGTGGGACTGGAGCTCGCGGGGTTGGACGCGTCTGAGGACCGGGTTTCTGACGTCTCCTCCGTCTGCTCTTTGGTGTCTTGAGCTGAAGGTTCCTCCAGATCCGGCTTCTTTTGGACCAAAGAGAAGAACATGAACAGGATCACGCAGATCATGTTTTAACAAGCACAACTTCACTGATTCACGTTTCTCAAACCGAACGTCTCCACATTAAAAAAGCCCTTCGGAGTAAACACGCAAACGAAAAGCAAGCAGAGCTCGAATTATACATGAGCGCAGCTTCATAAACATCTGCACTGTCTCTGCTAACACACACACATCTGTCTTCATTACTTACAATCTTATTCAACAGTCATTTCTCACGATACATGACAATGGCTTTGATTGAATTGATCTAATGCAATGAAATCCACACATGCATGAGCTGAATAATGACTTCTGTACAGCCATTTCATTTCATGATTGATGAATTTTGCAACATTGACACTGTTATTAAACTAGATTCAATAATCATTTAACAGAATTGATCTGAATAATTACACTATTATCTTCTGTAGAGCTGCTTATAGATAAACATGTTTTTTTTCATATTTGATGAATTTTGTACACACTTATTGAACTGAATCAACACAAATTTTTGCATCATTGATTCTTGTCCTGTTTATTTTTGTGCACTACTTTGCAATAATCTTTAATTGATCTCTAATTAAAATCAAATAGATTCAGGATTGCACTGCATATTAATTTCTTCCTTGAAAATGCCAGGAAAGTGATCCGCTTTACAGTTATTGAAATGAACTGAATCAACACTGAACTGAAATGAGCTGAATAATGATATGGTCTTTTCAGCGTAATTTGTCTCATATTTGCTGAAGTTTGCATCCTTGATGCAATCAATTTCAACTATAAGCAGCTCTACAGAAGACAGAGTCAGTATTCAACTCTATTCAGTTCATGCATGTGTGGATGTCAATGCATTAGAATCAGATGGCAAAGCAAAGCAAAGCAAGAGACATTATTGTAAGAAAGATGCACACACACACACACTCTGTGTGCTGTAAAAACAAATATGCATTTACTTTATATGCATTTGTTTTGGTTCATATAACTCGGCAGGTGTTATTCAATCTAAAAAGATTCAGGATTGCATTGCATAACAATCATTTCTTCTTTTAAGAAGCCAGGAAAGTGTGTTGTGCATATGTCCTTATGATAAATCACACTTAAATATGTAATATCCAGATATGTTTGGGTCACTGTAACTCAATCTGAAATGAATATGCACTGCATCATGATCAGTCTTTCTAAGAAGCCCAATGTGAGGGAGTGGTTTCATGCAGACATGTAGAGTTCAGTATTATTCCCAGTGTTCCCATCGGTCAGAATAATCACTGGATCTCCATCTTAAAGCAATCTTTTTAAACGAAAGTACATGATGAAATGCTTCAGGGGAGAGAGAGAGAGAGAGAGAGAGAGAGAGAGACACACACACAGACAGAGAGAGAGAGACACAGACAGAGAGAGAGAGAGCGAGAGAGCGAGACACAGAGAGAGAGAGACAGACAGACAGAGAGAGAGAGAGAGCGAGAGACAGACACAGAGAGAGCGAGCGACACAGACAGAGAGAGAGAGAGAGAGAGAGAGAGACAGACAGACAGACAGAGAGAGAGAGAGAGAGAGACACACAGGTATAAGTTATATGAATTATTCATATAAATCTAGTTATATGAATAATGTTATTGCAATGTTGACAGGTATGATGAGCATCAGTCTTAAATACGTTTACATTTAGTCATTTAGCAGACGCTTTCATCCAAAGCAACTTACAATTGGGGAGTACATAAAGCAATTAATCTAGAAGAGTTAAACATACAGAGGAAGTGCCCCTAACACCAAGTCTCAGGCATTGTTCAAATAAGTAAAAGCTAGCAAGAGAAGGAGAGAAAGATAAAGATGTTTTTTTTTATGATGAAGTCAAGTAGTGTTGAAAGAGATGAGTTTTCAGTTGTTGCTTGAAGATTGACAGGGATCCAGCATTCCGGATGGGGGGGGGGGATCATTCCAGCAGCCAGGAACGGTGAACGAGAATGTTATGGAGAGTGATTTTGAGCCTCTCTGTGATGGTACCACGAGGCGTGATGGATCTAGGCTTCTGGAGGGGATGTAGATTCGTAATAGTGAGTGGAAGTAGGAGGGGCTTCTGGAGGGAGTAGATTCGTAATAGTGAGGGGAAGTCGCTCACGGATGTAGATTCGTAATAGTGAGTGGAAGAGGTGGGGCTTCTGGAGGGGATGTAGATTCGTAATAGTGAGTGGAAGTAGGTGGGGCTTCTGGAGGGGATGTAGATTCGTAATAGTGAGTGGAAGTAGGAGGGGCTTCTGGAGGGTATGTGGATTCGTAATAGTGAGTGGAAGTAGGCGGGGCTTCTGGAGGGGATGTAGATTCGTAATAGTGAGTGGAAGTAGGAGGGGCTTCTGGAGGGGATGTAGATTCGTAATAGTGAGTGGAAGTAGGCGGGGCTTCTGGAGGGGATGTAGATTCGTAATAGTGAGTGGAAGAAGGCAGGGGCTTCTGGAGGGGATGTAGATTCGTAATAGTGAGTAGAAGTAGGCGGGGCTTCTGGAGGGGATGTAGATTCGTAATAGTGAGTGGAAGTAGGAGGGGCTTCTGGAGGGGATGTAGATTCGTAATAGTGAGTGGAAGTAGGCGGGGCTTCTGGAGGGGATGTAGATTCGTAATAGTGAGTGGAAGTAGGAGGGGCTTCTGGAGGGGATGTAGATTCGTAATAGTGAGTGGAAGTAGGAGGGGCTTCTGGAGGGGATGTAGATTCGTAATAGTGAGTGGAAGTAGGAGGGGCTTCTGGAGAGGGATGTAGATTCGTAATAGTGAGTGGAAGTAGGCGGGGCTTCTGGAGGGGATGTAGATTCATAATAATGAGTGGAAGTAGGAGGGGCTTCTGGAGGGGATGTAGATTCGTAATAGTGAGTGGAAGTAGGCGGGGCTTCTGGAGGGTATGTAGATTCATAATAGTGAGTGGAAGTAGGAGGGGCTTCTGGAGGGGATGTAGATTCGTAATAGTGAGTGGAAGTAGGCGGGGCTTCTGGAGGGGATGTAGATTCGTAATAGTGAGTGGAAGTAGGCGGGGCTTCTGGAGGGGATGTAGAATCGTAATAGTGAGGGGAAGTAGGCGGGGCTTCTGGAGGGGATGTAGATTCGTAAAAGTGAGTGGAAGAAGGCAGGGCTTCTGGAGGGGATGTAGATTCGTAATAGTGAGTGGAAGAAGGCAGGGCTTCTGGAGGGGATGTAGATTCGTAATAGTGAGGGGAAGTAGGCGGGGCTTCTGGAGGGGATGTAGATTCGTAAAAGTGAGTGGAAGTAGGCGGGGCTTCTGGAGGGGATGTAGATTCGTAATAGTGAGTGGAAGAAGGCAGGGCTTCTGGAGGGGATGTAGATTCGTAATAGTGAGTGGAAGTAGGCGGGGCTTCTGGAGGGGATGTAGAATCGTAATAGTGAGGGGAAGTAGGCGGGGCTTCTGGAGGGGATGTAGAATCGTAATAGTGAGGGGAAGTAGGCGGGGCTTCTGGAGGGGATGTAGATTCGTAAAAGTGAGTGGAAGTAGGCGGGGCTTCTGGAGGGGATGTAGATTCGTAATAGTGAGTGGAAGAAGGCAGGGCTTCTGGAGGGGATGTAGATTCGTAATAGTGAGTGGAAGTAGGCGGGGCTTCTGGAGGGGATGTAGAATCGTAATAGTGAGGGGAAGTAGGCGGGGCTTCTGGAGGGGATGTAGATTCGGAATAGTGAGTGGAAGTAGGAGGGGCTTCTGGAGGGGATGTAGAATCGTAATAGTGAGTGGAAGTAGGAGGGGCTTCTGGAGGGTATGTAGATTCATAAAAGTGAGTGGAAGTAGGAGGGGCTTCTGGAGGGTATGTAGATTCATAATAGTGAGTGGAAGTAGGCGGGGCTTCTGGAGGGGATGTAGATTCGTAAAAGTGAGTGGAAGTAGGAGGGGCTTCTGGAGGGTATGTAGATTCGTAATAGTGAGTGGAAGTAGGAGGGGCTTCTGGAGGGGATGTAGATTCGTAAAAGTGAGTGGAAGTAGGAGGGGCTTCTGGAGGGTATGTAGATTCATAATAGTGAGTGGAAGTAGGCGGGGCTTCTGGAGGGGATGTAGATTCGTAATAGTGAGTGGAAGTAGGAGGGGCTTCTGGAGGTAGATTCGTAATAGTGAGTGGAAGTAGGCGGGGCTTCTGGAGGGGAGGTAGATTCGTAATAGTGAGTGGAAGTAGGCGGGGCTTCTGGAGGGTATGTAGATTCGTAATAGTGAGTGGAAGTAGGCGGGGGCTTCTGGAGGGGATGTAGATTCGTAATAGTGAGTGGAAGTAGGCGGGGCTTCTCGAGGGTATGTAGATTCATAATAGTGAGTGGAAGTAGGAGGGGCTTCTGGAGGGGATGTAGATTCGTAATAGTGAGTGGAAGTAGGCGGGGCTTCTGGAGGGGATGTAAATTCGTAATAGTGAGTGGAAGTAGGAGGGGCTTCTGGAGGGGATGTAGATTTGTAATAGTGAGTGGAAGTAGGCGGGGCTTCTGGAGGGGATGTAGATTTGTAATAGTGAGTGGAAGTAGGCGGGGCTTCTGGAGGGGATGTAGATTCGTAATAGTGAGTGGAAGTAGGCGGGGCTTCTGGGGGGGATGTAGATGTGTAATAGTGAGGGGAAGTAGGCGGGGCTTCTGGAGGGGATGTAGATTCGTAATAGTGAGTGGAAGTAGGCGGGGCTTCTGGAGGGGATGTAGATTCGTAATAGTGAGTGGAAGTAGGCGGGGCTTCTGGAGGGGATGTAGATTCGTAATAGTGAGTGGAAGTAGGCGGGGCTTCTGGAGGGGATGTAGATTCGTAATAGTGAGTGGAAGTAGGCGGGTGCTGAGTCTGTGGTTGTTCTATATGCAAGCATCAGTGTCTTGAACTGGATGCGAGCTGCAACTGGTAGCCAGTGCAAGGAGATAAAGAGAGGTGTAACATGGGCTCTTCTGGGCTCGTTGAAGACCAGTCGTGCCGCTGCATTCTGAATCATTTGTAGAGGTTTGATTGTGTTTGATGGAAGTCCAGCTCGAAGAGCATTGCAGTAGTCCAGTCTAGAAATGACAAGGGCCTGGACAAGAAGTTGTGTAGCATGCTCTGTCAGAAAGGGCCTGATCTTTCTGATGTTGTGCAATGCAAACCGGCAAGATTGAGCAGTCTTTGCAATGTGCTCTTTGAAGGTCAGCTGGTCATCAAAGATTACACCAAGATTTCTGACAGAAGCTGATGGGGTAATTGTTCATGAATCTAACTGAATCGTGAAATCATGCTGTAGAGTTGGAGTGGCAGGGAAGACAAGAAGCTCAGTCTTTGCCAGGTTGAGCTGTAGGAGATGTCTGCCAGGCAGCCTGAGATCCGTGCAGCTACCGTTGGATCATCTGGTTGAAATGAGAGATAGACCTGTATGTCATCAGCGTAGCAATGGTAGGAGAAGCCATGTGCCTATATGATGGGACCCAGTGATGTAGTGTATGTGGAGAAGAGGAAGGGTCCAAGCACCGATCCCTGGGGATGCTGGTTTAGTTCTGCTTGGATCACTCTTGACTTTGTGTTTATCAGCTCACATCTAACATCACTCGAACTAGCTTTCTTTTTCCTGTAGAGAATATGAGTGGTGCATGCCTGTGAAAAACTGATAGTGTGCTGATACTGTTGCTATGCAGTTGCTAAGGTGTTCGGAGCAGTTGTTAGTGTGCTCCAAGTGCTTACTAATATAATAGTGATGCTTGACTTGGTTAATGTCACTAAAAATGGGTGAAATGCATTTCGACTCATTTTGCTCTTATGAAACATAATTTATTATAGTAACCGTAGTTATAGTATATACATAGTAAAACCGCAGTAACCACACATTTACCATGGTTAACATTATTAGAACTTTATCTGGGTAACACTTTATTTTAAGCTGTCCTTGTTACACATGTGACATCGATTGTTGCTATACTATTATAATAACAATTAATTATGCACTATTACATGCAAGTAACCCTAAGCCAAACCCTAACCATATAGTAAGTACATGTAGTTAATTAATATTTAACTACAGACACAGGAACAGTTTCTTCCCTCAGGCAATCCATCTCATGAACACTTGACATTAATTATGGTACACGCACTATTTATACACTTATGTATCTAACACACATACTTAGTCTACACTTACTTCAATTGCACATAATATACCTGTACATACAAAACTGTCCATTGTTATATACCTGTACATACAATTGTCAATGTGTACATTGTTATTCCTTATTTACTTGTTCTTTTTATTATCCGTGTTATTGTTCTGTTGCACCGCGGTAGCTTCTGTCACGAAAACTAATTCCTCATGTGTAAACATACCTGCCAATAAAGCTCATTATGATTCTGAATATTACTCAGTACTTAAATGTATAAACAAGGACACCTAAAATAAAGTGCAACTGAAATTTGTAGTAAAGGGAATAATAATCAAATCAATTTAACAAAATAAAACAGTTTTGCTTATGCAACACCACTAGTTTTTGTCCTGTAGAGAATACAAGTGTTTATCTGAAAACACTGTTGATACTGTTGCTATCTGGCCCTTATGAAACAATCAATTTACTATAGTAACCATAGTTCAACTATAGCACAGTACATAAAACTGCAGTAACCACAAATTTACCATGGTCAACATTATTTGAACAATACAATTTGGGAATAATAACCATACATTTGGTGAAATAAAGCATGCACTGCAATTTCACTTATGTAACACCATAGTAAGGGAGATATGAGCAAAAATACACGAGTATGTAATCTGAATGAGAACGAAACAAACTCAAATCTGATTAAAACACTGTAAATTACTATAAAATCTGTTTATGAAAAATATGCACGTAAGGAAAGTCGTTTCAGAGGTGGAGCAGGTGATGAAAGACTAAACGCACATTTATAAAGACATGCACTGATGAATGAGCCGCGATAAGAACATGAATTAAGAAAGCAAATAGAGTCGATTCATGTTTTTCACAGCTGAATTCCCAGCTCACTATGCACCAGATGCTTGTACGCGGTTTGTAGCCCGTCTTCAACACTACGTCATGTTATGGCCCATCATCCATCTCATGCACAACATCTCATCTCATCTCAGCTCTGTGTCAGTGAGTCGCTCGAGCGCAGCGGATCCGCTGTCACAAGCCCAAGTAGGACACATGCATCACGGAGCGCCGCGCAGCTTCACCCGGGTCTGCATACGCCGGAGCGCCGCGCAGCTGCGCGTTTTTGGTAGTTGCGCCGTATCCAGCTCGGCATCAGAGTTTAAATCTCACTGTCAGATGCGCAAGAACACAGAACCCCTGCGGTATGAGTACTAGCGCACACATGCCGCATCAACCCTCTGTATTTACATGCGATCGCGCCACATGTGTGAAGCTGCAACGCAAACAGATCCAGAGCAGGCGATGCGATGCGATGCCCACCCAGCCCTGGCATCCACTGCTGCAGAATACGCACAAGCATCACCGCGCTGCGGGAAAAGCGACGCATGCACTCACCTCGTTCACCTCCGCAGGCATGCTGGCGACGCAGAGCGGCGTGTGTGCGCGGTTTCTCTGGGTAAATACAGCTGTGTGCGGCTCACACTTGAGCAGTCATCCTTCCTCCTGCCACACGCGTCCACATGCACTCGATCATGCTCTCGCATACACATACACACGCGCAGCGCGCGCCCCCAGCCTCACACACACATCCACACACACACACACACACGCGCAGCGCAGGAGCTGCTGAATCAACAGCGCGATTCACACACACTCGTCACCGCCCGACGAGGGAGAGAACCACATCCAGTTAGTGTTTGCCATTCATTAAATGAGATCGTTAGCGCTCATTAAACCGCGTCAGAGAGATGAGAGCGAACGAGACGAGGATCTGCGAATGCGACTGATGCAGCGCGCACACAAACACTCTCACTCACTTAGCAATGACACACACACACACGCACTCACCACTGACACACACTCACAAACACTCTCACTCACTCACCACTGACATACACACACACGCACTCACCACTGACACACACTCACAAACACTCTCACTCACTCACCACTGACATACACACACACACTCACTCACCACTGACATACACACACAAACACTCTCACTCACTTACCACTGACACACACACACACACACACACACACACACACACGCACTCACCACTGACACACACTCACAAACACTCTCACTCACTCACCACTGACATACACACACACACACTCACCACTCACAAATACACAGACGTTTTTTTTTTATCCCATAGGCGTAATGGTTTGTATACTGTACAAACTGCATGTGCTATCATCCTACTCAGGCACCCTCAAATCTGTCCCACTCCTGCAGTGTATCTCTGACCCTAATCAAACACACCTGAGCATGCTAATCAGCGTCTTCAAGATCATTAGACAATCACAGGTAGTGAGTTTGATCAGGAGCTAAACTCTGCAGCAGATTGGCCCTCCAGGGAAAGATTTGAGGAACCCTGCCGTACACCTAAACTTAGCCCTCACAGGAAACTGTGCATTTTTACTTAACTAAAAAAACTCACTCTGTATGATTTATAAGTGTTTTAAAAAGTGGGGACATGGGAAATGTCCTCATAAGTCACCTTCTCCTTGTAATACCTGTCATATGTGTCATTATACACATTTATGTCCTCATTTGTCACAAAAATATGTGCACACACACACACACACACGCACGCACACACACACACACACACACTCTCACTCTCTCTCACACACACACACACACACACACACACACACACACACACACACACACACACACACACACACACACTCTCACTCTCTCTCACACACAGACACTCTCACTCTCTCTCACACACACAGACACACTCTCTCTCTCACACACACACACACACACACACACACACACACACACACACACACTCTCACTCTCTCTCACACAGACAGACACAGACACACTCTCTCTCTCTCTCTCTCTCTCTCTCTCTCACACACACACACACACACACACACACACACACACACACACACACACACACACACACACACTCTCACTCTCTCTCACACACACAGACACAGACACACACTCTCTCTCTCTCTCTCTCTCACACACACACACACACACACACACACACACACACACACACACACACACACACACACAGACACTCCATTCTCATAAAACAACCAGTGACACATAAATCATATCAAGATTCTGAATAAACGGATCATTTGAGCAATGAATGCAATCCATTTAATCGCACACATCAAGAGGTCACAGCATGCATTTTCATATTTTTGTCACTCAGTAGTTTAGAATTTAGTGTTTGATAACTTTATTCAAATTCTGTATATTTCTGCTGAGGCACAGGTAGATAAACATGACATTTATCATAATGGGGTTATGAGAAGATTGTTTCAAGTTCACTTAAATTAGAAGTTATTTTTAAAGTCTAATAAATGTTCAAATTGATATCCCTTAATTATAATGTAATGTTTAATGGTTGTAGTCAATGGTTAAATATTATGGGATGTTTTTATATGGAAATCACTATTACAGTGATACTGGCCTCCAGATGCCATTAAACAAATATAAAAAATACGATGTTTTTACATGAATGTGAAATTAGTGCAATATAAAAGTATATTTAAAAACTTTAATGTTAGGTGGGATTAATCGGGATTAATTTCAGAGAAATGTACAATTAATTAGTTAATTATTTTAATCAATTGACAGAACTAATATACATACACATTAATAAATTCAATATATAATTATTTGATTTCCATTTAGTTTGTTGAAGTATTAAAATAACTCAAATTAAATAAAACTAAAACTTAATAAAAAAAATTAAGACATAATTGAACTAAATTGAGCCTAACACACCTGCTAACAAACAACAACTTACACATAGTAAGAGATTGTTATATAAACTGAACAGAAGTGAAACAAGTGGAAGGAAAGAGGAGAAATAAAAAGTCTCTGGATCACGCTCACATGTGAGATCTGTCCATGAACACAGCTGGATCCCGTCATGTGATGCTCTCGATGAACTAACAAACATCAGATCCCATCAGTCCCAGTCTGAACCCACACAAATACTCCATCTGAACCAGATTCAATCTCCCTCGACGGCGTTTACACAATCACACAGATACAGGACACGCTGCTCCTGTGGTTAAAGGAGAAGTTCACTACAAGTGAAAACATGCTCACCCTTCAATCAATCATCATTCAAGATTAGGATGAGTTTGTTTCTTCATCAGGTTTGGAGAAATGTGTCTCAGCAATGGATGCTCTGCAGTGAATGGGTGCCGTCAGAATGAGAGTCAATGGATGCTCTGCAGTGAATGGGTGCCGTCAGAATGAGAGTCAATGGATGCTCTGCAGTGAATGGGTGCCGTCAGAATGAGAGTCAATGGATGCTCTGCAGTGAATGGGTGCCGTCAGAATGAGAGTCTGATAAAAACATCACAGCAGTCCATCAGTTAACATCTGGAGAAGACAAAACCTGAAACAAATCCAGCATTTTTAACTCAAATACCATAGTCTTGTTTGGACTCTCATTCTGACGGCACCCATTCACTGCAGAGCATCCATTGACTCTCATTCTGACGGCACCCATTCACTGCAGAGCATCCATTGACTCTCATTCTGACGGCACCCATTCACTGCAGAGCATCCATTGCTGAGACACATTTCTCCAAACCTGATGAAGAAACAAACTCATCCACATCTTCATGTTTTGGTGAGCTATTCCTTGCTGCAGCTTTAACTATTGTAGAATAGTTTAACTTTAACTTTATTGTAGAAGTAAAATGTCTGGTGAATGTGGTTTGGTCATTCAGAAACTGACGGTCTGTTATCATCTGAAGTCTGGATCCGTCACACACCTGTGGTGAACGCAAACACTCCCTCCAGCTACGCTACGATGAGAGCAGCTTTATGATGAATAATAAATAGGGAACAACTCTTTCTGAATCGTGATTAATAATGAATGTAAGACAACTTCCCCAAGAGAGCAGCTCTGTACGGGCCGGATGATTTATTCACAGGAGGCATTTCATCATGCGGGACTGAGAGTGTTGAAATCCAGCCGAATGTCACTGCGTTTAACCATGAAATCAGACAGACCATCTTCATTACACAGAACGAGGATCCATTAATGGAGAAGAATTAATGAAGCGCTGTCAGAAAACACAACAGGAGACGAATGCAAAAACACTACAGTGAAGACTTGATTAACTGTACTTTACCTTACTAAGATAATACATCTTTACTGTAAAATACAATATGAATGACCTTATCAGTGAACATTTACAACATTCAGCATTAATTCAACACTTTAAATTTGACTGTGCGATATTGAAAAAATGAGCATGAATTACTGTATCAATGATGCTTAAAATGTTTATAATAATTGTATGCAAAAAAAAAGCAGGACTCACCTTTAGGTTGAAAATGGTATTCACAGAAGTCTCTGCATGAACTACGCTGATTTACATTTCATTTACATATTTAAATTATATTACATTTACAAAGACAACACCTTAAAATACTCAAAAATGTATTAATATAATCAGATTTGTCTTCGATATTACCTACGAAAGATAATTTAAAGCTATTATTGTGTTACATGAGAAAACCATGAAATAAATATTTGTTCTTGTTTCATTAAATTAAATGAACAGTTACAGCCATAATTGCAAGCAACCTGTTTAACAGGCCAAACGAAGCTTCTCCTCGTTATCCTCTCCAATAAAACCTTTCAGTCATACGGAGCTGGTGCGGTTAATATTTGATCAAAGACCGGCGAGTGATTCCATCGCACACGATCACTGGGTTTAATCTGAATATTAGTCTGAATATGAGCACAGAAAGCTCAAATAAACATGGTTTACTGCATGATTTATTCATCTTGGCACATCAATATTAAAGGCCATCTGATGATGTGCTTTTACATATTTTGCATTGTAAATTCAGACTGATTTGTTTCACTGGGAAGATTCAGAGACACACATATATTGTTTTTATATATATTTACACTATATTGCCAAAAGTATTGGCACCCCTTCTAATGAAAGGTTTGACTACTTTAGTAATTTCCATGAGTATGAATCTTAATGTTTAAGCATATAATGATATTCTAGGGAATCTAATTGTATAGCAACAGTTTGGACTTTTTTCTATTCTAACATGACAGTGTCTCTGTGTATAAGACAAGAATCAAAGAGAAATGATGATTCAGTCAGTGTGGAAGAACTTGACTGGTCTGCAGAAAGCAGCTGAACACCTCTGGTGTGACTTTAAATGAGAAACTCATCACCAAACACCAATGACTTGTACATATGTGATATAATCATTTCATACACTTCAAAACTGATGCAACTGAGGCGGAAATACAATTTTGAAGTACATGAATTATGTTTCCATCTTTGTTGGCACAGTTTGGAAGTGCCTTTTCTCTTCTAAAGAAGGGGTGCCAGTACTTTTGTCCATATAATGAATGTACAAGTCATTGGTGTTTGGTGATGAGTTTGTGGCTCATTTAAAGTCACACCAGAGGTGTTCAGCTGGGATTAGACCAGTCAAGTTCTTCCACACTGACTGAATCATCATTTCTATTTGATTCTTGTCTTATACACAGAGACACTGTCATGTTAGAATAGAAAAGAGTCCAAACTGTTGCTATACAATTAGATTCCCTAGAATATCATTATATGCTTAAACGTTAAGATTCATACTCATGGAAATTACTAAAGTAGCCAAACCTTTCATTAGAAGGGGTGCCAATACTTTTGGTAATATAGTGTATGTTGTGGACCGACATGCAGTTTATCTCAGTGAACACTAGAGGGAACTACTGCTTCTGTAATATTCCTGATCATATTCCCATCATTCGTAATGAAATCAAGGACATCTGGTCTTCACAGTGGGGGGGAATTGGACCTTTATGAAAACAATCTGATCTAAAACAGCCCGTTTCCTCTGATTGAAGGCATTTGAGTGTCATATATAATATTAACAATAATATAAAGTTCACTGAGAGCAGATAAAACCAAACAAATCAAACTTTATTAGCCAAGAATTCAATTATAAAACACAATACTCAAACAGAAAAAAGTAGTAACAAAACAATATATATATTTGATATTAAATAATACAATTAACAAATAACTTTGTCTTAATTAATGCACAGGATGAAGTCTTTCTTGTCCTCTAGTGATGTAAAAAGGTCTTGCTTATAGATTTGTTTATTAAACCCATGCCAGCTTCTTTGCTATTTTGTCGAAAACCATTCTTGAGTTATTAAAATTTTAAAAAGAAACTAAAGATATTTAAAACTCATTTCTCTGGATATATCTGACTGCAAAATATTCCTGTAAATACATTTTAAAATAGTAATTGATTGGATATAGTGTTATTTTAGTAACATCAGTATACTATTATAGTTATGCTATTATATATTTTATTTTTATGTTATTATTTTATTCATTTTAGCTATTAAATGAAAATAAGAGATGTTGCTTTGGCAAGTGATTTTGGCACCGCTTTATTTTAAGGTGTCCTTGTTACACGTTACGTGTACCTGCTATTATAATAACAATAAATTATGCATAATTACATACAGGTAACACTAAGCCAAACTCTAACCCTAACCCTAAACATATAGTAAGTACATGTAGTTAATTAATATTACTCAGTACTTCAATGTATAAGTACACTGTAACAAGGACTCCTTAAAATAAAGTGTAACCGTGATTTTATTTTATTTCAGGAAATCTTTGTTTTATTTCAAATAACACATGTTTTTCATGCTTTGAGTTTTAGTTAATTATAATAACCCGGATGGGATATCAGCATCTCTACAGGGTTAGGATATTGGACCACCATCCGACAGGATTGTTGCAAACCTGTGAGTTTCTGTCAGCTGTTAAACACAAAAGATGATATTTTGAAGAATGTTGGTAACCAAACAGGTGCCGGTAGCCATTCATGTCCATTGTATTTTTTTTCCCCATACTATGGAAGTCAATGGGGGCCGGTGACTCTTTGGTTACCAACATTTAGTAGTGCTGGGCAACGATTAATCATGATTAATCGCATCCAAAATAAAAGTTTTGTTTATATAATATATGTGTGTACTGTGTATTTTTATCATGTATATATAAACACACATACAGTATATATTTTGAAAATATTTACATTTATAGTCATATTATAAGCATTTTTGATATATAAACAACATTTTTCTTAAATATATACATGCATGTGTGTTTATTATTTATATATACATAATAAATATACACAGTACACACATATATTATGTACACAAACGTATTTTGAATGCGATTAATCACGATTAATCATTGCCCGGCAGTGATTTTTAGGTGAATCATCCCTTTAAAATCCCCTGATATTTCACAAACGTATTTTGAATGCGATTAATCACGATTAATCGTTTCTATTTATCGTTATTAACGTTCTATTAATCGTTAATATTTCCAGGTTTGATGTTAAGTCTCTAAACAGACTGGACTCATAGTTCCGGTTCAGGTTTTTCTCCTCCTCTGATGTAAGCCGGTGCTTTCTGCGGCCCGTAGGAGGAGGTGGGAAGCGCAGCAGGGAGCTGTGACTGTCGATCCAGAGACTGATAGATAGAGGGCGATAGAGAGCGGTTAAAGTGCAGCGGCGAGCTGGTGGTCCGAGGCGCACGGGTGAGCGAGGAAGACGAGGAGGAGCACAGATGCGAGCGGCTCCCGTATCCATACGTCGCGCTGCTCAGGAGGAACTCCCTCGAGCCGTACGCCGGAGGAGACGGGCCGCGGAAATCCTTCACCAGGCTGCGTCTGCTGGGAACGTCGTAGATGCCGGCGTCTGATCCGAGAGACACCGGAGCGGACTTGTCTCTTTCAGCCAAACCGAGAGACACCAGAGCGGACTTGTCTCTTTCAGCCAAACCGAGAGACACCAGAGCGGACTTGTCTCTTTCAGCCAAACCGAGAGACACCGGAGCGGATTTGCCTCTGTCGTCCAAACCGAGAGACACCGGAGCGGATTTATCTCTTTCATTCGAACCGAGAGACACCGGAGCGGATTTGCCTCTGTCGTCCGGCTCGCGGCGCTCCTGGATGGAGCTCATGAGTGGTTTGGGGAGGCTGTCATAGCGAACAGGCGATGGCTCACGGTTGATATGCATGAACACCGGGCTACAGTTGCGTGCCGGAAGCCATTGCACATCAACGTAGCCGCGATCCATGGGTAAAAATGGCATCTGGACACCCGCCGGACGCAGCAGGCTATCGTAGGACAGGCTTCCCATCCGGCCGCTGAGGACACTCGGGGGGATCTCTGCGTGCTGGGATCCACGGCGGCTGGAGTGTTTGAGACTCAGCGAGCGTGAGTTCAGAGCCAGAGCGTTCGAGTGATTCTCGGACGCCAGCAGGATGGGTTCAGACGCGTGTTCCTGGGGAACCAGCGGGGAAATCCTCGACCCCATCTACAGCGACAGACAGAGGAACATCTAGAAGAACGTGCAGCCAGTTTCCAAGAAAACATCCAACGCAATGCATCTTTAAAAAAAAACGTTCACACCAAGATCGATAGCTATAAAGATAACTATAAGAATGGAAAAAATGATACACAGTAAGCACACATGTATTGTGTCAACAAAAACTTTTATTTTTGGATGCGATTAATCGCGATTAATTGTTGCCCAACACTACATCTCAAAAAATTATTCTCTTACTAGTAGTATGTTTGTCTTGTTTTCTAAAAAAAATATCTAAATGGTGTTAGTTTTTACTTAAAACAAGCAAAAACCTCTGCAAATGGGATAAGGAAAATAATCTTAATTCAAAGGCTAAACAAGATAATTTTTCAATAGTATTTTTTACTATACTGTCTTTATATATATATATATACATAATACATATACACTGTAGGGCTGTGCAATTAATCGCAGCGATTCTCATGCACATCTCATCAGTAAAGCCGGTTCCGTGATTGGTGGTAAATCTCCATCACCTGTTTTCAGATGGAGCGGCAGTTAATACACAGAACCGTAGTTCACTGATAAGCTAGGCAATATTGTGTTTATAATCAAATGTGATTCATCTGCGATATTTACCGCTAATCACAGAACCGGCTTTACTGACGAGATGCACATGAGAATCGCTGCGATTAATTGCACAGCCCTAGTACACAATTACACACGTTTATGATATAACCAAACTTTTATTTTGGATGCGATTACTATAAAGAAATGACTATAAATTACAGCACAACTATAAAGATAGCTATATTAGCATCCACACCAGTGGACGATATCATCTGATTATTCTAAGCGCACGCTCGCCTACTGCTTTAAATTCTGATTGGGTGTCAATGCTTGTATCGTTAATCAGCTGGAAAAAAATCATTCTAAAATGTGATTCAAACGATATGGTTTCTCTGTGCCTTTATCGTCATAGTGTGGACTCTGCTTTATTGAGAAAGATATTTAGAACTATATCTTTATCGTTATCTTTATCGTCCTTGGTGTGAACGGGCCTTAAGGCTGGAACACACTACATGACTTTTCAAATCTGAACAGATTTTAAAACACTGGGCATCATACATTTACCGACTCTGTAAATAGTGACAAAGGAAAGCTGGACATCATGCACCACACGACTGAGGATGATACACGAGCAGACTTTAAAGTTATTCCGATCACAACAAACTCAAGCAGAAACTGCGCCTTGTTGCTAGGAGACGATTGACAGATGAAAACAATGTGTTCTAAAACTGGCTGAAAATATTAAACATGTTTGATATCCTCCGAATGGTTGGAATCAGAGTCTGACGCTAATAAATCAGAGTCTGTGATACGTGATTTTCTATTAGATCTGTAAACTCAAATCTGCAGACTGCAGACTGACGATAACTAGCGTCAACTTCTCCAGACTGTAAATCGGGGGAAAATCGTGTAGTGTATTACAAGTTTTAGAAGTCAAATGTATTTGTATAAAGCTTTTCACAATCGGTTGTTTTGGATCGGTTAAGAGATATAATGATACGTTTTGTTTAATTAAAGGGGCAGTACACCCAAAAATGAACATCATTTACTCAGCCTCAAGTATTTCCAAACCTGTATGAATGTGTTTGTTCTGCTGAACACAAAGGAAGTTCCCTATCGATACTCCACTCGTACTGCGTCTTGTAAAGACGCATATGGGAAAATGCCTTTTTTCTCCTGAACTGAAGTCTTATTTAATCACGCAGTGAAACTGCACGACTATTGGTTCGTGCAGGTGTAGAAAACGAACCAATGGGTCGGCAGCGGAGCTGCACGAACCTATGGCGACGATACGCGCCAATATTCCCGCCGAAACGGGCGGGGCATCTGGCTATATAAGCGGTCGTTTCGCCATAGGATCCTCAGATTTTTTCTCCTTCAGCGACGACGACTTCGTCTACGCTGATCCAGAGAAGCCTACTCGCCGTTGACACGCCTCGCAGTAGGACCCAGCGACCTCGATCTGCTCTGCTCGGCTGATCCGCCTTCAACGCGCCCCAGCATCGCAGCAGTTCCGGTCCCGTTCGCTGCCGCTATCCGGCGATCACGTAAGTTTTTCTAAAAGAGCAAATCGGCGTTCTAATGCCGCGCCGTTACTGCGGCTCGTGCAGGGGAGACCTGCACGCCAATGACGGTCACAGCGAGTGTGTTTCCTGCCTGGGGAAAGCCCATGCGGATGCCGCGCTCGCTGGTTCTGATTGCTCTCACTGCGAGAGCATCAGTCTCGCCTCTCTGCGCACGCGCATCGCTTTCTTTTCAGAGAGCGATCCCGCCCCTCGCGCCCTCCCGTTTTCTTCCTCTCAGGGACCTGTGAGGAAAAAAACAGCGGGGCAGAGGTTTTCAGCGCCTGGTTGAAAGCGAGCTCACGCCGGCTCAGATCCCGCGTGCCTCGTTTTCACCACACAGAGAGCTTTCTCCCGTCCTTTTTATCCAACCTGACCAGCGTCCCTCCGCAAGCGTGAGCGATCTGGTCTCGTTTGGGGGAAGTGACGATGAGCTGGCCGATGACAGCATGTCACTGGTAGCTTCAGATGCTGAGGAGCTGTGGGGCTCAGTGACTGACCCCGCCCCCTCAGGTTTGCCCGCGCCCAGCGCCGCCAAAGCCGGGATGGATGCCGAACTTTTCCGTGTCCTCTCCAAAGCGGTTGAAGAGCTGGGTTTGGAGTGGTCTCCACCAGAGGAGCCCTCTCGCAGCCGTCTGGATGAGTGGTTTCTGCCGGGGCGCCGTCAGGCCCCTCAACAACGACCATCGCCGTTCTTCCCTGAAGTACATGACGAGCTCACGAGATCTTGGCGCTCTCCTTACTCTGCCCGCCTCCGTACTTCCGCTTCATCTGCCCTCACTACGGTTGATGGCGCTGAAGAAAAGGGATATGAGAGGATGCCTCAACTGGATGAGTCAGTGGCTGCACATCTCTGCCCACCCACTGCCATCGGCTGGAAGGCGAAAGCCAGTCACCCGTCCAAGCCATGCAGGACCACTTCAGCGCTCGCTGGACGCTCCTACGCTTCAGCTGGACAGGCGGCTTCGGCGCTCCACTCTATGGCGGTTTTACAGGTCTATCAGGCCAAGCTCCTCTCTGCCATAGACGAGTCTGAGCCTGATCCTGCGACTCTCAGGGAGCTGAGAAGCGCAACAGACCTAGCTTTGCGAGCCACCAAGACTACCGCCCAAGCCATAGGAAGGTCTATGGCCAGCCTGGTAGTGCTCGAGCGCCACCTGTGGCTCACGCTGACGGAGATCAAGGATGCGGACAGGGTCTCCTTCCTTGATGCTCCAATTTCCCCCAGCGGCCTCTTTGGACCTGCGGTGAAAGGATTCGCTGAGCGCTTCACAGAAGCACAGAAGGCGTCACAGGCTATGCGACACTTCCTGCCCAAGCGCTCCAGCCCAGCAGCTGCTCAGAGTCGCCCCAGGACTGCGCCGACTCAGCAGTCTGCGAAACCTGCACCTGCCGTTTACGCCCCTCAGCCTGCTAGAACTCAGCAGCCGCGAGGGCGTTCACGCTCAGCCAGACGCCACCCCCCTCCGACACGCCAGGGCCCCCGACTCAAGATAGAGTTGGACCCTGTGCGCCCGGCGTCCTCCTGATCTGCAGGACAGGAAGAGGAGAGGGTCGAGTCCCGCCACGGCCGGACCGCCCACCAAAAGGCCTCTCATGGGAAACCTCTTGGCACCCCGTTCTTTTCCGGGTGCAGAGGGAATTGTGTCTGTTGCTACAGGGTCCGTACAAGCGACCATGCAACTGTCCGCTGTGATAGCGGAAAAAATAAAACACAAACATTCTCAAAAAGAGAGCAATTTTCTTCTTCCGTCCCTCACGAGTGCCCTGCCTCCGTGCAGCCGGCCACTCGAGTTTATCCAACCCCTTGCCACGCGGGCCGAGGCCTGGCAGGCCATCCCCGGAGTGTCAGAGTGGGTTATGGGGATAATAAAACGAGGTTATTCACTCCAATTCGCTCGAAGACCCCCGCGCTTCAGCGGCGTGGTCTCCACCTCGGTGCAGGGCGAGAACGCTCGCGTTCTGCGCTCAGAGGTGATGACGCTGCTGGAAAAAGGAGCCATAGAAATGGTTTCTCCAGCTTTGAGCGAGTCAGGCTTTTACAGCCGTTACTTCCTCGTCCCCAAAAAGGATGGCGGCCTCCGGCCCATCCTCGATCTCAGACGCCTGAATCACGCCCTCATGAGACGGCCGTTCAGGATGATCACACTGAAGCAGATCCTCTCGCAGATTTGCACAGAGGACTGGTTCTGTTCTCTGGACCTGAAAGATGCATACTTTCACATCCAGATAGCCCCCCATCACAGACGATTCTTGAGATTCGCCTTCGAGGGAGTGGCTTACCAGTACACGGTCCTACCCTTTGGGCTGTCTCTGGCCCCCCGTACTTTTACGAAGTGCATGGACGCGGCTCTTTCCCCTCTGAGACAGATGGGAATCCGCATTCTCAACTACCTCGACGACTGGCTCATTCTGGCCCAGTCAGAGGTGGAACTACTTTCACACAGAACCCTCATCCTCAGCCACTTAGAGCGCCTGGGGCTCAGGGTCAATTTCGCCAAAAGCGCACTGTCTCCCAGCCAACGAATATCGTTCCTGGGTACAGTTCTGGACTCAGCTCACATGAGAGCGGTGATAGCGCCAGAACGCGCTCTGGCCATTCAGAAACTCGCGGCCACCTTCAAGAGCGACACCGCTCGCCCACTCAAAGTGTTTCAGAGAATGCTGGGCCTTATGGCCGCAGCATCGCCAGTGTTACAGCTGGGCCTGCTCCGCATGCGCCCCCTTCAACGCTGGTTGAAACCACGGGTTCCACACAACGCATGGCGTCACGGACGCTTGCATATCAGGGTGAATCAGGCCTGTGTAACAGCCCTGACCCCCTGGAAGAACCCACGGTGGATGGAGAAGGGCGTGGCCATGGGGTTGGTCCACACCAGGAAAGTTGTCACGACAGACGCCTCCAACACAGGTTGGGGGGCGCTGTGCGAAGGCAAACCGACCTTCGGCCATTGGTCGAAGACGGAGAGCGGCTTCCACATCAACTGCTTGGAAATGCTAGCAGTTTGTCGAGCCTGCCAGTTTTTCCTGCCGGACCTAATAGGACGCCATGTGCTGATTCGCTCAGACAACATGTCCGTGGTGTCCTATATAAATCACCAGGGAGGTGTCTCCTCGAAGCGCCTCTTTATTCTGGCAGAGCGCCTTCTGGAATGGGCTCAGCTCAACCTGCGCTCGCTGAGGGCAGCACACCTGCCGGGCAGACTGAACCAAGGAGCAGATATGTTATCTCGGAGCAATGTCCCCTCAGAGGAGTGGATGCTCCATCCGCAGGTGGTTCAGAAGATCTGGAAGACCTTTGGCAAGGCAGAAGTAGACCTTTTCGCCTCCAAAGACAACTCTCACTGCCCAACTTATTATTCGAAGGACAGGGATGCGTCCTTCAACCTCCTCCTTTATGCATTCCCCCCGATCGCCCTGCTTCCACAGGTCGTCAGGCGTATCAGGGAACAGGGTCACAAGGTGCTATTGGTGGCCCCCTTGTGGAGGAACCAACCTTGGTTGTCAGAGCTGACTCAGCTACTGACAGCAGCCCCCTGGCCCGTGCCCCTGAGACGGGATCTCCTCTCTCAGGCGAACGGAACAATATGGCACCCTCGACCCGAGCTGTGGGCTCTCTACATTTGGCCGCTCAATGGGAGCCTACTGGCTTCCCAGAGCGAGTGTTAAACACCATTTCTGAGGCTAGAGCCCCGTCTACGAGACGCCTCTATGCCCTTAAGTGGTCTGTTTTCTCCACTTGGTGCCTCAACCGTGGTGAAAACCCCTCTACCTCTGAGTTAGCGGTGGTTCTGTCCTTTCTGCAGGAACTGCTAGATAAAGGACGTTCTCACTCTACACTCAAGGTGTTCGTAGCAGCTATAGCGGCCTTTCATGCCCCTATAGCGGGCCAGTCGGTAGGCAGAGACAACTCAGTTGTCTGTTTTCTGAAGGGAGCCAGGAGGTTGAATCCACCTCGGCCCCTTACTGTCCCGACATGGGATCTGCCCACTGTACTGAGGGCCTTGAAAGGCCCTCCTTTTGAGCCGCTACAGTCTACGGACCTCCGGTCACTTTCGCTGAAAACTGCTCTGCTACTAGCACTAGCGTCGGTTAAGCGAGTTGGAGACCTGCAGGCGCTCTCTACTAGCCCTGCCTGCCTGGAATTCGGGCCTAACGACTCCAAGGTCGTCCTGAAACCAAGGCATGGTTATGTACCTAAGGTACTTTCAACCCCGTTCAGAGCTCAGGTCATCACGCTCTCCGCGCTTCCTCCGTCTGAGGAGGACCGGGAGTTATCTTTGTTATGCCCTGTCAGAGCTCTGAGAATCTACTTTGAGCGTTCCGCCCCTTTTAGGCATACGGAACAGCTCTTTGTTAGCTTCGGTAACCGCACCAAAGGACATCCGGTCACGAAGCAGAGACTCTCTAAGTGGATAGTGGATGCTGTCATGCTGGCATACTCTTCTTTGGGCCTGCAATGCCCCATTGGAGTACGAGCCCATTCGACTAGAGGCATCGCCTCGTCATGGGCGTGGTCTAGCGGTGTATCCATTACAGAGATTTGTACGGCGGTTGGCTGGGCCACTCCGTCCACATTTGCTAGGTTTTATAACCTGGACATACCGGCCTTACAGGCCAGAGTCCTCTCTGCTTAGATGAGCTTGTACACATACGCTGTGGGAACAATCCTGTCAGAGATTTCTTGACCGCAATGCGCTCAGGCTCTCTAATTGGCACCCTGCATACTCCGGTTAACTGAGTATACAGAAATGGAACGATTATCCAGGCCGAGCACGACCTCTATGAGTTTAGCTCGCTTTAGCCTGAAGTATACTACTTACTTCCCTATGGGCATTTATGTTTATGGAAGTATATACAGTCGTTCATCTACCCTAGCACGGCGTGATTAAATTCAGTTCCCATATGCGTCTTTACAAGACGCAGTACGAGTGGAGTATCGATAGGGAACGTACTCGGTTACTATCGTAACCTCGGTTCCCTGAGATACGGAACGAGTACTGCGTACTTTGCCGTGCCAGGTAGCTGCACGACTCAGTCGTCGCTTCAGTCGAAGTAAACCTGAGGATCCTATGGCGAAACGACCGCTTATATAGCCAGATGCCCCGCCCGTTTCGGCGGGAATATTGGCGCGTATCGTCGCCATAGGTTCGTGCAGCTCCGCTGCCGACCCATTGGTTCGTTTTCTACACCTGCACGAACCAATAGTCGTGCAGTTTCACTGCGTGATTAAATAAGACTTCAGTTCAGGAGAAAAAAGGCATTTTCCCATATGCGTCTTTACAAGACGCAGTACTCGTTCCGTATCTCAGGGAACCGAGGTTACGATAGTAACCGAGTACGATATTCTGAAGAATGTGGGAAACAGCAGTTCTGGGAAATAGTATGTTTTTTCCTACTATGGAAGTCAATGGTGTCCCAAAACAGCCTGATTACAAACTTTCTTCAAAATATCTTCCTTTGTGTTCAGCAGAACAAACACATTCATACAGGTTTGGAAATACTTGAGGCTGAGTAAATTATGTTCATTTTTGGGTGTACTGTCCCTTTAAGAGATTTAAACATCAGTCAGCTTCGTTCCATTATGATAATTTAATTGTCGGTTGGTTTCGTTCATTTATGAGATTTAAATATTGCTTGTTTTTTTGGCAGCTGCTAGAAACTCAACACATAGTGCTTTATTCCCCGAGTGAGCGGTGGCAAGAAATTAAAAACAAATTTCGGTGATAACAGGAGAATATAATCCTTGGGTGAAACAAGGCTACAAACTATTTCAACAACGTCAGCCGTGTCAAAGCGTAAAGCGTCTTCTCACCTGATCTCGGGGAACTTGGTAGAGCTCTTTGGTGGGCGACTCTGAAGTTTGAAGAGGATCTGAAGGCATTAGAGCTCTGGACTGGAGCAAACTCTCTGTTATAAGACACACAGAGGAGACATGAACACATTCAGACGCTCCAGAAACATGATTCTGCCACACATCCACCCACCTTCCAATGCTGCCAAATGGTTCTTCAGCAGGACTGGGTCTGGTTTAGGAGGCAGTGGAGGTGGCCTGCTCAGATCTGGAGCATAGATGTCCTCTAGAGACTGACACGAACACACCAAAATCACACTAAATATTATTACACAATATCATCGATAAATACATTTAGATTAAGCTTGATGTACTAAAATAACTGAAACACAAAATAATAAAAACAAAACATATTTAAAAACAAATATATATATAGTATGTATGTGTATATACAGCGTATATAAATATATATAAAACTAATTTAAAATATAATACAAATTATATTGATTATAAAATATATATTAATATGTGATCCTAAAATAATAGTGATCAAGTAAAATATTTGTAAAAGTTAAACTTGCAACATTTTGTAATTTCATTTAGTTTAACTGTACCAAAATAACTATAACAATTAATAAAAACTATATAGATTTATATTTATAAACTCAACAATAAAATGACAAAAACACACAAAATTAATACTATTTTCACTAAAATTAAAATGTAAACAAAAAATATAAAAACACTAAATATTGAAACAATCTATAATATTATCTCAATTATACTAAATTAACACAAACGACTCATGATTTAAATGCAGTCAAGCTATGCTTTTGAAAAGTAGTTTGATATATTACTAATAAAAGTAGAAGCTATTCAAGCTGTCAATATCTCTTTAAATATATAGCCATTCTAATTATTAATATTTGTTTTTAAATCAGAGCGGTATTTATTTAATCACAAAACCTGATGTATATTAAACTCATTTAATGAAACAGTTTGCTATAAAAAGAGAAGAAAATAATTTTGAATCGTCCAAATATGACACGATAAAATTAAATCAGACTTGCTTCAATAAGAAACCATAAATACTGTTTAGAAATATTGACTGGATTAAGACATATATAAGCACATTGTAACAGGCTTCAGGATGTCAGTAATGTGACAGAATCGTTATTCATACGACGAAGCACAGCTGGAGAGTAATGATGCTGAACGCAGGTCAGGTTTGATGTTTAACTTCATTCATTTATTCACCACAGATGATGTATTTATGAACACAAGTACCTTCACAGAGCTCATCTTCTGGGACTCTGGGCGATGGAACGGAGGCTGAACGCGGAGCGGCAATCGGTCACGGACTTTCTCAGTGTACCTGATATTAAAAGAGCAAAATTAAGATTCGTCATCGTTTCTCTTTTGAGTTCTGATGATGATAATGCTCTTTATGATGGTCAAAGTCCTGAAGAGGTTGCATATTGTATATGTAAATATTAAAAACGATGTAAAAATTATATTCAGTGTGCAATAAAAAAACTTTAAATTAGTGAATCGTGATTAATCGCATACAAAATAAAAGTTTGTGTTTACATAATATATATGCATACTGTGTATATTTATTATGTATATACTGTATAAAGACACACATACAGTATATATTTACATGTTTATACATTTATATACTTATGTTTTATATTATAAATAAATATATAAACAATCTATTTTTCTTAGATATATATATACACGTGTTTGTATTTATATTTACATATTAAATATACACAGTACACATACACATATTATATAAACAAAAACTTTTATTTTGGATGCGATTAATCATTTGCCAGCACTATAACTTATTAAAATTGTTTCAAGAGAATAAGATGATTAAATGTAAACCTTTGGATAAAAGCATCTTCCAAATGCATACATTATTGTTGCATGAACTTCTGAAGTTTTGAGTGTTTTCTGTCATATTTAAAGCTGGAGGTGTCATAACTATGAGTTATTGTTGCATGCACTTCTGAAGTTTTGGGTGTTTTCTGTCATATTTAAAGCTGGAGATGTCATAACTATGAGTTATTGTTGCATGCACTTCTGAAGTTTTGTGTTTTCTGTCATATTTAAAGCTGGAGATGTCATAACTATGAGTTATTGTTGCATGCACTTCTGAAGTTTTGAGTGTTTTCTGTCATATTTAAAGCTGGAGATGTCATAACTATGAGTTATTGTTGCATGCACTTCTGAAGTTTTGGGTGTTTTCTGTCATATTTAAAGCTGGAGATGTCATAACTATGAGTTATTGTTGCATGCACTTCTGAAGTTTTGAGTGTTTTCTGTCATATTTAAAGCTGGAGATGTCATAACTATGAGTTATTGTTGCATGCACTTCTGAAGTTTTGGGTGTTTTCTGTCATATTTAAAGCTGGAGATGTCATAACTATGAGTTATTGTTGCATGCACTTCTGAAGTTTTGAGTGTTTTCTGTCATATTTAAAGCTGGAGATGTCATAACTATGAGTTATTGTTGCATGCACTTCTGAAGTTTTGAGTGTTTTCTGTCATATTTAAAGCTGGAGATGTCATAACTATGAGTTATTGTTGCATGCACTTCTGAAGTTTTGGGTGTTTTCTGTCATATTTAAAGCACGAGATGTCATAACTATGAGTTATTGTTGCATGAACTTCTGAAGTTTTCTGTTTTCTGTCATATTTAAAGCTGGAGATGTCATAACTATGAGTTATTGTTGCATGCACTTCTGAAGTTTTGAGTGTTTTCTGTCATATTTAAAGCTGGAGATGTCATAACTATGAGTTATTGTTGCATGCACTTCTGAAGTTTTGGGTGTTTTCTGTCATATTTAAAGCTGGAGATGTCATAACTGAGTTATTGTTGCATGCACTTCTGAAGTTTTGGATGTTTTCTGTCATATTTAATGCTCAAGATATCATAACTATGAGTTATTGTTGCATGCACTTCTGAAGTTTTGAGTGTTTTCTGTCATATTTAAAGCTGGAGATGTCATAACTATGAGTTATTGTTGCATGCACTTCTGAAGTTTTGGGTGTTTTCTGTCATATTTAAAGCTGGAGATGTCATAACTATGAGTTATTGTTGCATGCACTTCTGAAGTTTTGGGTGTTTTCTGTCATATTTAAAGCTGGAGATGTCATAACTATGAGTTATTGTTGCATGCACTTCTGAAGTTTTGAGTGTTTTCTGTCATATTTAAAGCTGGAGATGTCATAACTATGAGTTATTGTTGCATGCACTTCTGAAGTTTTGAGTGTTTTCTGTCATATTTAAAGCTGGAGATGTCATAACTATGAGTTATTGTTGCATGCACTTCTGAAGTTTTGGGTGTTTTCTGTCATATTTAATGCTCGAGATATCATAACTATGAGTTATTGTTGCATGCACTTCTGAAGTTTTGAGTGTTTTCTGTCATATTTAAAGCTGGAGATGTCATAACTATGAGTTATTGTTGCATGCACTTCTGAAGTTTTGAGTGTTTTCTGTCATATTTAAAGCTGGAGATATCATAACTATGAGTTATTGTTGCATGCACTTCTGAAGTTTTGAGTGTTTTCTGTCATATTTAAAGCTGGAGATATCATAACTATGAGTTATTGTTGCATGCACTTCTGAAGTTTTGGGTGTTTTCTGTCATATTTAAAGCTGGAGATGTCATAACTATGAGTTATTGTTGCATGCACTTCTGAAGTTTTGGGTGTTTTCTGTCATATTTAATGCTCGAGATGTCATAACTATGAGTTATTGTTGCATGCACTTCTGATGTTTTGAGTGTTTTCTGTCATATTTAAAGCTCAAGATATCATAACTATGAGTTATTGTTGCATGCACTTCTGAAGTTTTGGGTGTTTTCTGTCATATTTAAAGCTTGAGATGTCATAACTATGAGTTATTGTTGCATGCACTTCTGAAGTTTTGGGTGTTTTCTGTCATATTTAAAGCTGGAGATATCATAACTATGAGTTATTGTTGCATGCACTTCTGAAGTTTTGAGTGTTTTCTGTCATATTTAAAGCTGGAGATGTCATAACTATGAGTTATTGTTGCATGCACTTCTGAAGTTTTGAGTGTTTTCTGTCATATTTAAAGCTGGAGATGTCATAACTATGAGTTATTGTTGCATGCACTTCTGAAGTTTTGAGTGTTTTCTGTCATATTTAAAGCTGGAGATGTCATAACTATGAGTTATTGTTGCATGAACTTCTGAAGTTTTGGGTGTTTTCTGTCATATTTAAAGCTGGAGATGTCATAACTATGAGTTATTGTTGCATGCACTTCTGAAGTTTTGGGTGTTTTCTGTCATATTTAAAGCTGGAGATGTCATAACTATGAGTTATTGTTGCATGCACTTCTGAAGTTTTGGGTGTTTTCTGTCATATTTAAAGCTGGAGATGTCATAACTATGAGTTATTGTTGCATGCACTTCTGAAGTTTTGGGTGTTTTCTGTCATATTTAAAGCTGGAGATGTCATAACTATGAGTTATTGTTGCATGCACTTCTGAAGTTTTGGGTGTTTTCTGTCATATTTAAAGCTCAAGATATCATAACTATGAGTTATTGTTGCATGCACTTCTGTAGTTTTGGGTGTTTTCTGTCATATTTAAAGCTGGAGATATCATAACTATGAGTTATTGTTGCATGCACTTCTGAAGTTTTGAGTGTTTTCTGTCATATTTAAAGCTCGAGATGTCATAACTATGAGTTATTGTTGCATGCACTTCTGAAGTTTTGAGTGTTTTCTGTCATATTTAAAGCTCAAGATGTCATAACTATGAGTTATTGTTGCATGCACTTCTGAAGTTTTGGGTGTTTTCTGTCATATTTAAAGCTGGAGATGTCATAACTATGAGTTATTGTTGCATGCAGTGGTAAAATGTCTCTTTTTGTGTTCCACAGACGTAATAACAGCATTGGGTTTGGAACAACATCAGGATCTAGATTGATGTGAGAGCTTGTTTTACTCGCGCTCACCTCGGCGTGATGGGACTGAAGAGCACAAACTGCACGTTCTGACAGCAGCCGCGTGTGAACGGATTCACGCCGCCCTGGAACTTCCCCGTCACCTGTGACGCATGAATACATTCAGCTTCCAGCAGACTGAATCTGGTGCAGGTCAAACATGCTCTTACCTGTTCGTTTGTGGTGCGTCCTCTCGCCACCAGCACCAGATGAAAACACGACAGACCCAGGACGGGGATGAAGAAGAGAGCCGAAACGCTCATGACCGCCAGCCTTTAAAACACACTGTCAAGGTACTGACCACAAGCAAAAAACTCATCTGAGAAAACAAATGACCCAAATAATAATATTTATTTAAAAAATCAACAAAAACTGAAAACAAACACTAAAGCTGAAATAAAAATAAATTAATCTTAAGTTGTATTCATAATTTTTTTTTACAAAAACTGAAAACAAACACTAAAGCTAAAAAAATAAAATAATGAATCCTGTTGTATTCATGTTGTATTCATAAAAAAAAATGAAAAAAAAAAATGATAAAAGCACATAAAAGTGCTAAAATTAAACTAAAATCGTAAACCAAAACTAAAACTGCAATAAAATACATTATTTAGGAATACATAAAAAAATGACAAAAGCACTAAAATGTTTACTCTAACTTAAAACTAAAACAAACAACAAAATATTAAACTGTAATCTATATATAAAACAATAAAAATGACAAAACAAAAGTGCTCAAATCTAAACTAAAATCAGAAATAAAAACTAAAACTGAACTAAAATTAATCCTTAGTAGTAATAAATAAAACTCATAATAAAATGACAAAAGCACATAACAAAAATAAACAACTGGAAACTAAAACTGACCTAAAAATAAATTATATATTAAATTATATATTTTATTTATATATCAATATGTGAAGAAAATTCACATGAAAGCACATAATAAACTTACTACAAATTAAACTAATCCTGGAAACAAAAATGAAAACTAAACAAAAATTAAATGATAATAAATTAAACAAGCAGTAATATATGAAACAAATGTACATGAAAGCATGTAACAAAATACTAACAATTAATACAAAATAAAATCATAAATTACCAATAAAAATTAAATAAATTAATAAATAACAAAAATAAGAGCTAATTCATAAATTAATAAAAACGGTTAAAAAAATTGTCACATAACACTGGTTCAGATTCAGGTCCTGAAGAGTGAAACACTGAGGCACGTTCAGAGTATTGATGTGTTGTTACACGTCAGCTTCTGACTCAACCAATCACGTGAGTCTGGGGCGGGACTATGTGTCTGACTGACCAATGGCAGACGAGGCAGTACGAGTGCTTGTGTGATCATTTCTGCTTTTCTATGCCACAATCACAGAGCTCAAGTCTACGTTATTTCTAGAGCCCTTTCCACTATAGACTAAAGGACTTTACAGCAGCACAATCATACAAGAACACTAAAACAAAAATCAACAATAACCTTGAAGAAAAATCAACAATTATAAGCCATAGAAAACAAATATGTCAACTGAAGGTGCAGATCTGATTTCAGGTGGAAGGGTAGCTTATTCCACAATCTTCATTCTTAAACATAAAGCTTCTTTTTTGGCATCAATGGTTCTTTAAAGAACCTTCAACATCCATGGAACCGTTCAAATGCAGAAAAGGTGCTTTATAGTCAAAAAAGGTTCTTTAGATTTTTTAAATGTTCTTCAAAATGGTTCTTTTATGAACTGTTCACTAAAAGGTTCTTTGGGGAACCAAAAATGTACACTAATTCTTCTATGGCATCACTGCAAAAACATAGTTTTGAACCTTTTATTTTTAAGTGTTGGACCAGCGACCGAAAATGCCCGGTCCTCTTTAGTTTTCAGCCGAGTTTTCTGAACTGAGAGCAGTAAGCAGTTATGTGTCCACCAGAGCTCATATGAATCATGTTCGTAATATATTCTGAGGCCATACACTCTTAAAAATAAAGGTGCTTCAAACGGTTCTTCAAGCGATGCCATAGAAGAACCATTTTTGGTTCCACAAAGAACATCACTTTCTTACCGTTCTATAATCCGAAGAACCTTCTTTCACCACAAAGAAGCTTTTGTGAAACAGAAAGTTTCTTCAGATGTTAAAGTTTCTTCATGGAACCATTTAGAAAAAAACGGTTCTTCTATGGCAGAGGTTCTCAATTCCAGTCCTCGCGCCCCCCCCCCCCCCCCCGCTCTGCATATTTTGCATGTCTCTCTTTGTTAACACACCTGATTCAGATAATCAGCTTGTTAGAAGTGCGCTCCGTGCATGGGTCCATTGCTCCCTACAAAGTGTCCATTGCTCCCTACACAGTGTCCATTGCTCCCTACACAGGGTCCATTGCTCCCTATACACAGTGTCCATTGCTCCCTACACAGTATCCATTGCTCCCTACACAGGGTCTATTGCTCCCTACACAGTGTCCATTGCTCCCTACACAGGGTCCATTGCTCCCTATACACAGTGTCCATTGCTCCCTACACAGTATCCATTGCTCCCTACACAGGGTCCATTGCTCCCTATACACAGTGTCCATTGCTCCCTACACAGTGTCCATTGCTCCCTACACAGTGTCCATTGCTCCCTACACAGGGTCCATTGCTCCCTATACACAGTGTCCATTGCTCCCTACACAGTGTCCATTGCTCCCTACACAGTGTCTATTGCTCCCTACACAGTGTCCATTGCTCCCTACACAGGGTCCATTGCTCCCTATACACAGTGTCCATTGCTCCCTACACAGTATCCATTGCTCCCTACACAGGGTCCATTGCTCCCTATACACAGTGTCCATTGCTCCCTACACAGGGTCTATTGCTCCCTACACAGTGTCCATTGCTCCCTACACAGGGTCCATTGCTCCCTACACAGGGTCCATTGTTCCCTACACAGGGTCCATTGCTCCCTACACAGTGTCCATTGCTCCCTACACAGTGTCCATTGCTCCCTATACACAGTGTCCATTGCTCCCTACACAGGGTCCATTGCTCCCTACACAGGGTCCATTGCTCCCTACACAGGGTCCATTGCTCCCTACACAGTGTCCATTGCTCCCTACACAGTGTCCATTGCTCCCTACACAGGGTCTATTGCTCCCTACACAGTGTCCATTGCTCCCTACACAGTGTCCATTGCTCCATACACAGTGTCCATTGCTCCCTACACAGGGTCCATTGCTCCCTACACAGTGTCCATTGCTCCCTACACAGGGTCCATTGCTCCCTACACAGGGTCCATTGCTCCCTACACAGGGTCCATTGCTCCCTACACAGTGTCCATTGCTCCCTACACAGGGTCCATTGCTCCCTACACAGGGTCCATTGCTCCCTACACAGGGTCCATTGCTCCCTATTCCCTGAGCAGGGAAATCCGCTGAAGTTTACTTTATTTCAGAACATTCATTCATGGATTTGCGCTGCGCAACGTCTTCACGCACGGACGAGTGTGACATCATATACCTCTGTAAATATATACAATTTTAATTCACGTCTCGCACACTTTGAACTTGAATGGAATATATACGTTCGCTTCGAACTGGAATCATGGAGGAATATCCTGTGATGTCCACTCCGCAGGGCACTTACGTTCCAATAGAACAAACATCTGAAGCGATAAGAGTAACATACGAAATATGCAGGGCGGGGGGGGGCGCGAGGACTGGAATTGAGAACCGCTGTACTATGGCATCGTAAAGCACCTTTATTTTTAAGAGTATATCATGGACAGCTTTAAAAACATACAGCAACACCTTATACTGAATCCGATATTTAATCGGAAGCGAATGCAGCTTTTTGGCAATTTTGAAATAAGAGATAGACTTACTCCCAAACTAAGTGCATTACAATAGTCCAA